>JAWDGP010008078.1:55000-57500 GCA_033675545.1 Elysia crispata | reverse complement strand
TGGCAATAATAACAGACATGAATTTTTCATTGTTAATAAAAGCCTTTTTCGGATGTCTCCAATTTTACATTTCAAGGTAGTCTATATATCCGATAACAATATAATTTTTATAAAGCTTGCCTTCATTTAAAATGAGAACACATAAAAATATTGTCCAATAGATTCAATATTTAATGCAAATAAGGTTTATTTTAAATGCCATTCTCTTAAAAATGGATCTTAACTCTGACATGATCTCTTTAAAATGTTACATAAAATGCAGTTCAATTCCTGAACTGGTCAACGTATTGTACAACTTATTCAAGCCTACTTGAGTGTTTGGAAAATTTGATGGAAGAAAAAAACATTTTTGTGATCTTTTTTGTTTTTGTTTTATTACTGTGTTCAAGTCTACTTATGATATTGGAAAAAAGTGTATAAACTGAATGAAAAAAAAAATTTACATACAGGCTTTAAAAAAACAAACAAACTATATATATATATATATGAGAAGGAATAACTTAAAATTACACTTTGAAGATTAAAAATAACTCACAAAAAACAGTAGAAGTAAATGCATAAGAAAAAGCACGTTTTACAGGGTTTTTTTTTCAAAAGGCTTTAATTTTTTTTTTCTGTCTATATATCTTGAGACCTTCGGTGTGCTGTATTAGACTTTTCAGCAGTTAGAGTTGCTGTCTCAGCTCCAATTAGCATTAGATTTACACTGTGGAGGCTGTGGCAGCTTTAACCTGAGAAGAATAAATCATTCTTATGTTTGATCATTACAAATACTTAGCAAGAATAATCACTAAACGAATAACATACTCTCCAATAGAAATGGAAATTATTGGTTTTGAAGTAAAACAATATGAGTTCTTTTACTAACCAAGGACACTAAATACTAACATTATTAACAAAGCAATTGCCCATTTTAGTGGTGATGCTTCTTTTAAAAATCACTACTACTACTACTACTACTACTACTACTACTACTACTACTACTACTACTACTACTACTACTACTACTACTACTACTACTACTACTACTACTACTACTACTACTACTACTACTACTACTACTACTACCACTACAACTACTACTACCACTACAACTACTACTACTACTACTACTACTACTACTACTACTACTACTACTACTACAACTACTACTACTACTACTACTACTACTACTACTACTACTACTACTACTACTCCTACTACTACTGCTGCTGCTGCTGCTACTACTACTACAACTACTACTGCTACTGTTACTGCTGCTACTACTACTGCTGCTGCTGCTGCTTAGCACTGCTGCTGCTGCTGCTGCTGCTACTACTACCAGCACTACCACTACTGCTGCTGCTGCTGCTGCTGCTGCTGCTGCTGCTGCTGCTCCTGCTACCACTACTACTACTACTACTACTACTACTACTACTACTACTACTACTACTACTACTACTACTACTACTACTACTACTACTACTACTACTACTACTTAATAATACTAATTATTATTATTAATTAATTTTTTAAATTATTATTACTAATTATTATTATTATTATTATTATTATTATTATTATTATTATTATTATTATTATTATTATTATTATTATTATTATTATTATTATTATTATTATCCTTCTTTGATAAGCTCTGGTGCGCACAAATTAACCATGCTGCTTTCACTCTTTTTTCTTTTGTTGCGAATCATTATTAATGAGTTTTTTTTTTGTTTAACTTTTGTCGCGTTTTCTATTTTATAAGTTTGTTTTAGATGTCTAATTTACTATATTAATATCTTAAAAAAAAAAATACTTTGAAAGAGGAACGTCTTACCTCCTTAGTGTTTTACAGGTATCAGCCCATTTATTATTTCTCTTCCATCTGGACAGAATATCTGCTGCATCCACCTGTGATAACGTCAGTATCATTAGCACAGCCAACACAACCACAACAAGTGATGTAAAACTCGGCCAAGAGAAAGAACGAGTAGTGTGTCCTGGGCTTTTCATAGTTGTGGTAAAATTTGACCGCATCAATTACCTCACGTCAAATACGATCTATGTATGAGAGACAATTATACAACAAAAAAAAATATGTTCAGCAAATATATAGCTATTGATTCTTTTTGTTTTTAAAGCTTTGCTTCAACATGGCAGCCTGCATGAACTTGTTATAAGCTTGATATGATTACGCTGAGTTAAGGTATGTACCGCTGCTAATCGAAAAACCAACCTAATAAAGATTTCTCGGAAGTCCTCAGTATACAGAAATAACGAACGTATATTAATGAAATACATCTTCAATGTGAACAGGAATTCATAAAATTATATGACATCAGGGGAAGTGAAGGAATTAGTAAATTAGGAATTATTAAGACTAACAGCAGCAGTAGTAGTAGTAGTAGTGGTAGTAGTAGTAGTAGTAGTAGTAGTAGTAGTAGTAGTAGTAGTAGTAGTAGTAGTAGTAGTAGTAGTAGTAGTAGTAGTAGTAGTAGTAGTAGTAGTAGTAGTAGTA
>JAWDGP010008078.1:32500-52500 GCA_033675545.1 Elysia crispata | reverse complement strand
TGTGGGATAATTTAACAATCGGTCTCCCATGTGATGACGTCATGGTGATCAATTTCATGAACCAGCTGTTGTGTGCACAAAAAGGTTTGGGAGTAGAAAAGAGTGGGGTTGGGAAAGAGGGAGGGGGTGTGGGGTGGGGGCAAGGGTGTGTTCAGTGTTTTGCTGGGGAAAACAGAGCATAGTGTCATACATTTCACTGTTTGACTGTTTTGGTAATGCTGGATAGATAGAATGAGATAAACGGAGACAAAAAAGAACAAAAGAGCTGGATTTTTTTTTTTGTTCAAGCTTAATTCTATCTGCATGCTTTCTTTAGGTAAGTTCAAGCAATTCTAAGTTGTCGAAGCCATTCTAGAACAGGAACTGAAATTCTGTACCAGTTCCAAGCCAAAACCGCTGACTACCGTACCAAGCTTATAGTTTGAGTGATGATGTCACTGGAAAGTTGGGGGAAAAAAAAAGAAAAAAAAAAGTTTCCTGAGCTCTGACGGTTACGATCTAACCATGAAATTACCATAACATGAATAAAGGTGTCAGATACAATCGCAAGGTTGAAAGATATATATCTAACCCTACGGTGTTTCCTTAATCAAGCGCGCCTGACCCCTTTAATTATCATCATTATTGGTTCTTATTTCGCTGGATTGAAGCTATTAAACAGTACGCTTAAATAACCAGTCTTGTCAATTTTTTTTCCCATTTTGTTTTGTACTTTAAGCGTCAGTCCAGTCAGTGTGAAAGTCAGTATGAATATATGTATTTTTTACTTGCTGGTACTAGAATGAGTTTTACAATTATCTTGATATCTTTTTACATCAGTATATACTGGAGCCATATGTATTGCGAAATATTTTTTTAAAAATGTATAAAAGGTAAATAGCTTTTCAATTGCCTCTGGCTCATTTTTTTTAGGTGGTGGGAAGTTGCATGCTTTTTTAAGTTTTGTTTTGTTTTTGTCTTTTTTTGTTTTGTTTTTTTGCTTTGCTTTGCTTTATTCTTTATTTTTCTTAACATTCTTAATTTCTTATTTTTTATTAAAAAAAGGGAGGAGGGGGAGGGGGTGGGGGAAGAGAGAAGAGGCGGGGGTTGAATGCTTAAAAATGATTACGAAAAAATTATGGTTTCTTGTCCAGTCTAAAGTAAATGCGGAAACAAATAGTTTTTGACTATTGAGACTTGCCATTGCAGTAATTAAGGAAGCGGTTAGACAATTACTAAATACAAATGATTACACAGGGAGTGGGAATTACCATGCCAATCGAAAGGATCTAGGTTATTCGATTTTCAAAGGACTGAGAGCCGTGCGAGTTAGCAGAGAGTTATGCTGCTTTATTACAAAGCATAAACTCTGCTACAAGTTTCGCCTTTGATAGCACACCAAGTCTAGTGCAGAGCAATCTGACGTATAGTTCAAATGCTAATTGGTGCGCAGTGGAGGTCATAAAATATTAGTTCTTTTTTACTTTCAACGCTAACATAGAAAAATACTCTACACTAAAGAGCACAAGCGGATGTCTTATATATATATATATATATATATATATATATATATATATATATATATATATATATATATATATATATATATATATATATATATATATATATATATATATATATATATATATATATATATGCCTTTTATTGTTGGACGTGGCGTAATAATATTCTGGGTAATCATCTAATAAGGAAAATTAACTCATTTTGTAAAATCCAAAACTATAAATATAACATTAAACATTAATTATTATTCATGTTAAAATAAAATGCCCACCTTTAGGCATTTTTTGCAGGAATTTAAAACCTTCTACTAGCGTTTGAAAGGATCTTCAAATAGATTAGAAAATGAAAGAATATTGCAAAAATCAGTTATTTATTTTCTTTTCAAAGATGCTTTTAAACATTTATCAGCAGGCTATGGCTTTTTGTATAAAATACCTAAAAGGTGCACCGTCTTGAAGGAATTTATTCCTGCCTATTTTGTTTAAACTTATATGGTAATTATGTTTGAAGGATTTATAAATAAATCTGTATTTTACAAGACTAGCTGACTGTTCTAATTGGACTAAAAGTCAGATGAATCCGCAGGATTCTAAAGGTTTTTTTTTATATAGATTTTTGTTTAAAATTTTTTGCTCACATTTCACAAGTGCATGGCGCGAGCATTTGTCATGGGCAATTTTTCGAAAGATCAATTGATTATTTGATTGATTGACAGACTCACTGGGTATTCATTTATCTACGAGGATGAAATTATGGTTTGTCTCACTGATCGGCGCAATGACGGATTTTTCAGTTTATGTATTGTGTCTTTGATGCAGTTCGTATAGAAAAACGTGTTATAGATTTTTCAATGTCTTTATTTCAGGCAGAGAATAGACAGCTATAAAAATACATCATTTTTTTGCACCGGAACATGCCTACAAAAGAGTAGATATATTCTTCTATTGTTTACATAGACAGCCCATAAAATGCTCGAAATGTTTTAATTGATTTAATCTATCTACCAAGCATTACATACCTAGATGAATTGATACAGCTGAGTTGCATGATTAAAGTATTAATGTTTTTTGTGAGATCTTCTCTAATAATACTCGATAACTCTTGCTGTTAGTTATAGCTTATCAACTCTCCCCTCTTACGATTATATCACGCGCTTTGCTCGACCAAGTTAGTTCAGTTAACTTTTTCAAATAGGTTTGTCGTTTTACTGACAGGGAGTAAAATAATCATGAAGATATGCAATGGTGAACCCACAAAGCTATCTAGTGTCTTAACCATTGATAAAGAGATCGGTCTCCCCAGATGTGCAATGGTGAACCCACAAAGCTATCTAGTGTCTTAACCATTGATAAAGAGATCGGTCTCCCCAGATTTTTTTCACACCCGAGTACTGATTGATTAAAGAAGGAGTGACCCCAGACAGATTTACCGGACATTGTTACCCATGATTGTCTTGTACACTTGGAACAAGCAAATCTTGGTTACAATCGGCCCTTTTGAAGTGTAACGATCGGAATAATCTACTATACAATAAAATAGGGCAGAAGAGGGAGTGTCTCTCTCCATAGCGACACAGTTAAAGAGAGAGAGAGGAAAAGCCTGCTTGCTCGAAGGTAACAACATTAATCTAGAGCACTTGGTTGATATCTTTGATCTGCGAATGTGATGAAAGTCACGGTCTTTCAAGTTTCTCTAATTTAGGACTGATTTGTAGAAGAAAACGTGTAATGTCTTCAAACCAGTTCAACGTAAACGTGAAAATAAGAAGATCATAAAGAGATAATCAGAAGTGGAAAACGGATGAGTTCGAGCAATATGTAATTTTGTGTAAACGTGTTCGATCTAATAGTGATCTACTAGTGGTGAAGACAACTGCAACAAGCAAATGAAAAAAAAAAAAATATATATATATATATATATACATACATACACATACATACATACATACATACATACATAATACATACATACATACATACATACATACATGCGAACAAACACAAACATGTATGTAGTTATGAGAATGTTATTGTTGTAGAGTTTGCTTTAAAGTAGTATAAATTTATTTATATGTGTGTGTATGTATGAATGTATGTATATCAATAAACAGATACATATATATATATATATATTATATAATTGTATAACATATACATAAATTTAGAAAAGTCTAGATTACTTACTGTAATTGGCTACACATGTGTTTAAATAATTTTTCGTACGGTTTTTTGGGACAATTTTTTGAAAAATCAATAAATTGTTTGCGTGATTGACAGACTCCCCGCATTGCAGACGAGAGTATGTTTTGTCTCAGTGATCGGCGAAAAGACGTATTTTTCGTTTTATGCATTGTTTCTTTGTGAAGATCGTAAAGAAAGATGTGATCTAAAATTTTAAATGTCCCTATTTCAGACAGGGCGTAAGACTCGTCTCGCAGAGACTTCTTCTATTCGTTTCCAATACGCTAATCTCTACAGATATGTAGGTGGTGGAGCCACCAAATGGCCATCGGCTTTACGTGAGACGGATGTCAGTCTTAACATGCAACGCTGCATTTGAGCATGACATTTTTTTTATCAAATATTTCTTCTCCTTCCGCCCTAAATCTCCCTCCCTCTTTTACACACACACACTCTCTCTCTCTCTTTCTCCCCCCCCTCTCTCTCTCTCTCTCTCTCTCTCTCTCTCTCTCTCTCTTTCTCTCTTTCTCTGTCTCTCTTTGTCTCTCTTTGTCCCTCCACCCCCCCCCTCCCCCCCACCTCTTTCACCTTTTTCTCTATCATGAATATACAACAAATTTATTTTGCACCTGGACATTTCAAAAAGAGATTAGAAATATAATAATAATTTTTTTAATTGTTTGCGTGGGCAGCCCATAAAATGCTCGAAATTTCCTAATTGATTTTATCTATCAACCATGCATTACATACATAAATGAAACGCTACAGCTTAGTTGCATGATTAAAGCATCAGTATTTTTGTGAGACCTTCTCTAATAATACTCGATAATTCTTGCTACTAATTAAATCTTATCAACTCCTCTCTCTTACAATTTTATCACGCGCTTTGCTGGACCAAGTTAGTTCAGTTTTACTCAGTCACAAAAATATATTCAAAAAAATTAATAAAAAAAAAGATAAACCACCAAATAAAAAATGGCACTCAGAAATCTGAATGAAAACGAGATAGAGAATGACAAAAGATAAACAAGCAGAGACAAAGAGAAAGAGAACATAAGAGAAAGAAATAACCAGATAGGTAGACGAAGAAGATTTTTGAGAAAAAGTGAAGGAAAGAAAAACTTTGTCATAAAAATTTGTCGCTTTAACGACAGGCGAATGGAAAACAACATGAAAAATATGCAATTGAGAAGCCACAATTTTTTTTTTAATCTTTTAATCTATGCATGTTGTTTAGAATTTATTCATAGAACTTTTTTTTTCAATTCGGAAGCGGTTCTTTGTCGATGATAAACATGATATCTTTGGTTTCCTTTCTCCCAAAAAGAAATCCGTCTTGACAAAATAGTATTTGCAGCTGGTTTTAAAGCTTAAAAAGTTTCTTGTTTTTTTTTTCTATTTAATTTTTCTTCTTTCGCTTATACTTGCAGTGTGTTTTCATTCTCTTGTTGGAAAATACAGAACTGGAAAGTTGAGATCTCAAAGACAACCACGGGTTGTATAGGGGTCGAACCCACGATGAGTGTTGTTGCTACAGCGCCAGCCTCTTCTATCACATGACCTACGACTCGTATAACCACTCAGCCATGAGAAATAACCAGAAAAATATATTTTCATTCTTTCTTTCTTTCTTTTTTTTATTTTTTTTTATATAAATTTAGACCTAAGAAAAGAAAAAAAAATTCTTTAAATTAAAAAAAAAAAAAATGAAATGAATAACGTCTCCTTGTGAACATTTATGTTCAAGGGAGTTAATAAATCTTTATTAAGCATTATTTCTTCTTGGAATATACAAAGTTGCTTTTCTTTATAAACTAAAATAACAGTTTTTTCTATGAAAAAGAAACTTTAGAAGGTAGAAGAGAATTTAAACAATTTCTAAGTACTTTCGATGTAAAGATATTTGGTTTAGGAAGTAAAAAACAGAATCCACAGCTGTTTTAGACAATTTTACGAATGGTTCCTGTAGAAAGCCATAGATAGAATTCACAGCTGTTATAGATCATTTGGGAGATGCTTTAGAAAGGTCAAGTTAACGAAAATATACGCAGACCATCCGAAGTCGGTCTGAAGGCTGGAGCATTAGCCATTTCTTGACTGACAAAAACATATATAAGGCACCCTTAAAAAGTATCTATATCGAAACATGAACATGCACATCAATAAAAAAGAATTATTTCATCAAAGTTTAAATTTAACGTCACTACTATGATAATAAGATCTGTGAAATATCTGATAATGTTTTTCAAATATCAGGTATCTTTTATGTAATTTTATGAGGCTAAAAATTAACTAACAATGAATTTTGATATCAAAACGTTTGTTTTTCCTTTTTCCCTTTCTTTTTGTGAAATACATCGGTGCCAAGAAAATTATTTTCAAAATGACTTTTTTCTTATTCTTTCTTGTTTTTTGTTTGTTATTCTTCTTTGTGCTCTACGTAATTTTAAAATCTTATTACTTTTACCTCATCAATGCAAGAATTATATATTTAAAATATATTAAAAATAATTTCGCAAATATAGTACCGATACATTTGATTATTTTTTCATCTGTATGTTAATACAATCTCTTTGCATTTTACTTCATTTATTTCTGTGCGTGTGTCTAACGAAAATGTAATAGCAAATTTTACCTGCATCGCAAAATATGGACTGCACTATTCTTCATTCTATACGTTTACTATTGCCATCATCATCATCATCATCATGAACTCACGATAAACTAATTGTCGTTGCTGATAAAATTCAAAAGCGAAAAAACCCCCTAACAAACCAATAAATTTTTATAGTGTCTTAACGGCTGTGTACATTAAACTTTTAGTTCAGTTGATAGTTTTACTTGTCAAAATAATACCAGCTAAGCCGGTTTTATGCAACGCCGCAGCATTGAGCTTACAAACTTCCTACCTCCATTTTTTGAAATGCGTGGTGGTTTTGCTGTATCGTTAAGATACCAACGACTACTCTAAAGGGTTATCCATGTTGGGTTCGGTCACTTACTGTCATCGGATCTTCCTTTAAGAGATAGAAGAGCGAGAGAGGGAGAGAGGAGAGAGAGAGAAAGAGAGAGACAGAGACAGAGAGACAGAGAGAAAGAGAGAGAGATGCAGAGTGAAAGTGGGAGAGAGGATCAGCGTGAGATTGTGAGAGAGAGAGTGTGAGAGTGAGAGCAAAAGTGGTGGAGAGTGACAGAATCGGAAAGTCAGAGGACGAGAGAGAGAGGGAGAGAGAGAGAGAGAGAGAAAGAGAGACAGAGAGAGATAGAGAGAGAGTCAGAGAATAAGAGTGAGAGAGATCTACATTGTTTTATTAATCTTCTTTATCTCTCTTCCATTTTTCTATTTTCTGATATCAGTCAACTGACGCCTCTCTTTCTCTTTATTTCCTCCCCCCCCCCCTTTTACACAGTTCACTATCTGGTTCTTTGTTTATTTTCTCTTTCTATTCCCTCTTTCCTTTCTTGCTTCTCAAATCGTCTCAAGTTCAGTGCGAAAACAAACCTTTTGAAATCTAAGATATATTGGCTAGTACGATTCTGACTTTCAAAAAATGATATTGATTCCTTCTTAATAAAAAGGCCTAAAAACTATGAGATGTAAAATCTGTCAAGCCACACACAGATTGCTTTTCGAATGAAAGAACTATTCTGTATACATGACTATTGTTGTAAAATACCAGTAGTATGGTAAAAATGCGAGTTTGGCCCACCTCCCCTTTTTTTAAAATTAAAAAATTACACCCCTAGTACCCCCCCTCAATAATTAAAAAAAAATTTTAAAACCTGGAAAAAGTGTTTGAGGTTAAGGCAGTAAAAAATCAATAACTTTTCAATTGAGAGCCAACGGAGCATTAACCCCGTGTGCAGCTAACCAAAGCAAGAAATTCAATACTTTAAAAAAATCAATATTAAACACATGACTTCTAGCTCAATCGATTTTCTAGCCACACCAATAAAATAATCTGTTTACTTTTTGTTTATGGCAACGATAGATAGATAAGGATCCAACCGACATTCTGCTGTCATTTCTGCTAAGTCTCTCGTTGTGAAATGTCGCAAGGCAGTGTTTCTACTCAGGATTTACTTATAGAAATAGAGGAATATAAGCAAGAACGCATTCCAAAGTTTTCAAGCATGGACCATGGAATTTATCAACTCGCATTCCAAAGTTTTCAAGCATGGACCATGGAATTTATCGATTCGCATTCCAAAGTTTTCAAGCATGGACCATGGAATTTATCGATTTTTTTCCCCTAATAAAATGGATAACCTAGATTGGGAAGACATTTCAAACAGGAACAATTCACCAATCCTCCCAAAATCAATACGAGGTTTAATAGTCGGTAAATCCGGTTGTGGAAAGACTAATTTATTATTAAATCTTTTATTAAAACCTGAACTGTTAGATTATAATAAGTTGTTTGTGTATGGTAAAAGTTTATTTCAACCCAAGTATAAAATATTACAGTGTGGATTTAATAACAATTTAGGTAAAGAATGTGTATATAATCTTTTTAACAGTAGAAAAGATATTAAAGATAAAGATATTGATCCTTACGAACTTATAAAAGAAATCGGTGAAACTTATTCTAATGATAATCCTATCAAGTGTGAATTTTTCGAAAACGGAGAGGACATAAAAGATCCTAAAGAATTAAACTCCATTGATAAGAACCTAATGATATTCGATGATGTATTACTTGAGAAACAAAATAAATGTAACGATTTCTATACTAGAGGAAGACATAGTAATGTTGATTGTTTTTATCTTTCGCAAAATTATTTTCGTTTACCTAGACAAACTATAAGAGAGAATTCTAATTTTATATGTTTGTTTAAACAAGACAATAAAAACATTCAGCATATTTATCAAGACCACGTTTCTCACGATATGTCTTATGAAGAATTTAAAAATTTATGTAATCTTTGTTGGCAAAAGCCTTATGACTTTCTTGTTATAGATAATACTTCCGATTTAAAGAATGGAAAGTATCGTTATAATCTAGACACATTTTATTTCCCTAAAAATGACTGAACAATTATTATTAAAAGAACAAAACGAATTATTAAAACAGTTAGTTAAAAATACTTCTCCTAAAGATAGTCAACAAATTATTGTTCGTTCTACTAAAACTGATTTTGATACTATTTATAAAGAACCGATAGAATTGTCAAATGAAAAAGAATATGAAATTGCTTTAGTTGATTTAGAAACTTATTACAGTTTTCCGAATATTTCAACTCATAATAATGTTATTGAATATGAAATTATTAATACACAAGAAGTTAAACAAATTATAGTTCCTAAGGGGTCTTATGATTATCCAGATTTAGTCGAAGAGATCTATAGACAGTTAAATGGTGAGGATGCTTTTAAGTTATCAGCGAGTCCGAATACGTTTCAATCAAGATTAGAAATTAAACCAGGCTATGAAGTTAAATTTACACACGAGAGTAGTTTAAAAACTGTTCTCGGATTCACAGGAGATATCTATGATGAAGGAACACACTTTTCAGAAAATGTTGTAAATATTATGTCTATTACTTCAATACTAATTCATATTGATATCATAAACGGATCTTATGTTGAAGGATCTAAAAAACCTGTGATATATTCTTTCTATCCAAAAGTAAATCCGGGATATAAAATTATACAAAAACCACATAATCCGATATACCTTCCGATTGTTAGAAAAAATATAAGTACTCTCAACGTTCGCATTACAGATCAGAACAACGATCTTTTAGATTTAAGAGGAGAAGAAGTAGTTATTCGATTTCATATTAGTGAAAAATAAAATAAGAAAATGTCGGCACATAAATTAGGTTTAACAAAAAATAATCAATCTAATGATTATAACAATGCTATACTAAGAGTGTTAAATAAACTTGACATACAAACAGAAATTATAGAAGAGTTGAATAGAAACAAAATAAATTTAATAACCAGTAACGATCAAGAACTATTAGAACAAATTAAAGAAAGTAAAGATAAGCAGCAAAAAATTATTACAACTTTTAAAGATTTTAATGAAAAACTTGATGAAGTTAAAAAGACTGTAAGAAGACATGTAAATAGAGGTGTGCAGGATTTAGAAGAATTACTTGAAAAGAAAAGTTTTATGCTTGAGTTTGTTGGTCGTAGTGATTTACAGTTCCAAAAAGCATTAGATTGTAAAAATTGTGAAATTGCTTTAGTCGAGTTTGAGGCAAGCTTCGATAAAAAAGTATTAGAAGCAAACTTTTATCTTAATATCATCACAAATACTTTTATTAATGGAGAAGAATCAGAAAGATTTTTTACATGGAAAAAAGATATTAATTTTCCTATAACTGATAGATTAATTGAACAAGAAGGTGTTACTAAATTAAAACTGCAACCAAACAAATTAATATATTTTCCAATAAAAGAACGGATAGAATTTATAGACTTCATTTTAACAGACCATGAGAGAACTAGAATTGGGCTTTTTAATTTAAAGCTTAGATTACATATTAAAAACTAAAAAATGTCTGCACATAAATTGGGTTCAATGGGAAATAAAATTTATGGATTAGCGCAATCAGGTTTGCAAATAGGAAAACTAGAAAAAGAAATTGATGGAATAAAAAATAAAATTGATGTATTATTAGAAAAGTCTAAACAAGAAAATAATAAAATAGAAGATATTAAAAATTCATTAGCTGATAGCATCAAAAGCTGTTGTAAATCTGAAAAAATTTCTCAAATTATAACTTTTGATAATATACTAAGAAAAGTTATTTTATCAATAAAAGACTGTGGAGGTTGTGAAATGGCTTTAGTTGAATTCAAAACAAATGTACGTGTAAATAGTGGATTAATTCATGTAGAAGTTAATCAAGTTAAAAATTCATATGTAAATGGTGAAGAGAAAAAATATATTCATTCTTTTTATCACAACGGTGGAAAAATAAGACAAAAACCCCCAGCTTTAATTTATTATCCCATAACAGAAAAATTTGGTTCTTTTATTGAAGTAAAAGTTTTTTATGATAATGGTCAAAAAGTAAATTTAAATGATGAATTTTTTTAAAATTTCATATTAAAAACTAAACATTAAAAAGTAACTTTAAAAAATGACTTCGTATACCCCCCATGGTTTAAAGATTTCTGATAATCAAAAAGAAAAAATAAAGCTCGCTATAAAAAATAATGAAGCTGTTACAATCAGAGTAGAAGATATTGGTGATGATATTTTAGCTTTAACGACAACACAAATAAATAAAATAAACAGAGCATTCGAAGAAGGTAAAGGAGTGAATATAAAATTATCTAAACAACAATTGAATCATAATAAAGATCATGTTACTGGTGGTTTTATAGGTTTACTAGCTAGAGCTGCATTACCATTTGCTGCAAAGGTTCTTCCTCAAGTTGGAAAACACCTAGCATTAGGAAGTCTAGCTGGAGTTGCAACCAATTTAGTAAATAAAGTTTTAGGAAAAGGATTGTATTTAAAAAGAGGTGGATGTGTTTGTAAGATAAAAGATGACAGAGGAGAAGGATTATATTTAAAACCAATGAGAACAAATGAATTAGAAAATTACGGCGATGGGTTATATTTAAAAAATGATAACGGTATTATTGAAGGTAGCGGAATAATTGGTGAAATAACAAAAGACATTCCTCTCTTAAATATTCTATTTTAATTCCTATAAAAATGAGTGAAGAAAAATATATTTATACTGAAAACGTTTATCCTAGAATTCCATCTGCTCCTATTGAAAATAAAGAAGTAAGTGATTTTAGATTCAAACATATTAAAGATGTTAAACAAGAATTAGAAAGAACTTCAGATATAAGAAAGAGTTTAAGAAAAAGATATTCTAATTTAAATAGTTCTTTAGATTATTCTAATTATGCATTAAATACTGTTAGTTGTATATCTGGAGTTTCAAGCGTTTCTTTATTAAGCACTGTTGCTTTAGTTCCTGTTTCTGTTGTTTTAGGTGGTGTTTCTGCTGGATGTGGTGTTGCTTCTGTTATTGTTACAAAATTAAATAAGAAATTTAAACATAAACAAGATAAGCATAGAGATATTTATAACCTATGTGAAAATAAACTGAATACTATAAATAGTATTTTATCTAAAGCATTGAATGATGGTTTTATCTCCAACGAAGAGTTTGATTTAATTTTAAAAGAAGAAAAACATTTTAGAGAGATGAAGGAGAGTATTAAAAGTAAAAGAATGATCGTAAAAGATAATAAAGAAATGAAAGAATCAGTTATCAACTTTGTAAGAAAAATTAGATAATAAAATGACGTTCAAAAAGATAGATGATTATAAAAGAAGAGATGAATTAGTTCAAGAACATTTAAGATTGAAAGATGAGTTAAAAGACCGATTTATTTCAAAGCGTTTAGGTGAAGAATTCTTAGTAAGAGAAAGAGAGAAAATGTTTAAACCTATAACAGATAAACAAGAAGAAGAAAATAAAATACTAAAGGAACAGAAACATTTGTTTGAAAATATGTTAAATAATACCAACAATCCAAAAGCAATTACTGAGTCTGATTTGGAAACAGAAACAATAAAAGAAGATATAGCAACTAAATATATTGGTAATAAGAATAGTGATGAGGTATATGGAATACGTAAAGAAGGAACAAAATTGTATATGGGAGAGAAAGAAGTAAAACTTAATGATAAAAGAGATATTATTATTGATGACGTAACATATGAAGGAACACCTGGTTTATGGGATTTAATAATGGAGAAAAATAGAGGTAAAATAGCAAGAAATTATGAGGAAGATAAATACACAAATAACGATTTAATAAACTATAAAAAGATATTACAACATTCAAGATCTATTTATAGAAAAGATGGAAAACTTAAAGGAGGGAGATCACCTAAATACAGTTTTATCAAAGAGGTTCTCTCTATAGAAGAAGGTGAAGGTATAAAAACAGTCACTATTCCGTGTGATCCTAATGACTTATTAAAAAGAATGGACTTATTGATTGCAAGTAAAAAAGCAGGAAATACTGGTGTGGATCAAGAATTAAAAGCGGTTTTAAAAAGTTTATTTAAAAAGAAAGTTATCGATAAAAATCAATTAAGTTTATTAAGTCAAATTTAATTCTTTTAAAAATGTATTATTATCAAAAAAAGAAGAAAGTAAAAAAAGGTGGTGGTATATTTGATTCCATTATCAGTGCTGTTACATCTAATGTAATGAAAGATGTCGCTAAAAATGTTGCTACTAAAACATTAACAGAGGTAGGAAATAGAGGATCGCAAAAAGTTATAGATAAGATTATTCCTCCGAAAGTAATTCTTCCAAGAAAAGGAAGAGGACTAACAGAAGAAAGTAAAGATATTCTACATAAATATTTAAAGATTCAGGATTATGTAAAAAATTCCAGTTAACCGGAATTTAATAAAAATATTATATTAGTACCATTATTTATAATTTCTGTAAATGTTAAATTACAGGTTAATAATATTTCATATTCTTGACATAATTTATAAAATTGTATGTAACTATAAAGTTTACTTTTTTTCATATTATATCTTACTTCTATAAACTTATTAAAATCTGCAACAGTATTTTCTATTATATAAATATTTTTAAATCTTTGTAAATAATATCCAAAATAGTAATAGTAATGTTTATTTCTTTTATTCATATTATTAATTTTACTAATAAACTCATCACACTTATTTAATAAAGTATTTTGATCATTTGAATCTACTTCTTCTACTTTAGGTTCTTCTACTTCGCTAATTTTATTGTGTAATCTTTGTTTCAGTATGTCTATAGGAATTTTAAAATAATCAATTTTTAATTCTTTTTCTTCTTGACAATAAGTTAAGTTATTGAATCCGTATTCGCTAATTAATTTACAAAATTTATTTATTTTATTTTTTGGAATATATTCATTGAGAATGATTTGTAAGAGTTTTTCCATTTTATTATTTTAATAAAGAAAAAATAATATCATTAAAAACCATACCTTTAGTAATACGATTTAAAAAGTATAAACATAAATGCCCACAAATCTGGCCTGATTTTTGTATCTGATAAATATTATACTCTAAATTATCTCCTAAGTATTGAACAATTTCTAATGGTGGTGGTAAACCATATGAATCAAAATAATAATTCTGACCCGGGTCAACTGCTGAAGGCAGATTATTAAAATAACAAACCCAATGAGTTCCATCGGATAAAGAGTCAGCTAAGTTAACAATTCCACATTCTTTAGTTCTTGGTTTCTTAGGTAAAGAATCTCTCATGAAAACACCTCTGAAGTGTTTGATTTTTAGTTGTTTGATATATCCAATTAACTCGTGATTTGATAAAGCTTTGTTTTCTATAATTATTCCTTCAACATTTAGAAATTTGTCCATTTAAAAATGGATAAAATTGCAATTGCTTTGGCTTCGCCAATATATTGTTTGAAATGTAAAACTAAAACTGATACACTTGAAATAGAACAAAGTAAATCTAGAAACAACAGATTGATGTTACAAGGTAAATGTGCTTTATGTGGAACTACTAAATCAAGATTTATTTCCACTAAAGAAGGTAAAGGATGGACAGATCTTCCTTTTGAATTACATCCTCCAGTTTCTCTAACTAAACGCTACCAATTTTTAGGCCCAGGAACAAAACTTAATAAAAGATTAGACGAAAATAAAAATCCTTTACCTCATTCAAAGCCTGTAAATAAACTAGATGAAATTGCTATGAATCATGATATTTGTTATGAGAAATATCCTAAAACAAAAGAAAGAAATAAAATATGTGACAAGAAAATGTTAGATGATATAAAGAGTAATAAAAAAACTAGTTCGATTAATGAATGGATTATGAGGCGTGCAGCCAAAAATATTATAGGAAGTAAGAAAGTTCTTGGAATATAGATATTTTAACACTATTTAAAATGTCAAAAATAAAGAAATTAATACTAACAACAGATTTAGCAGATGAATTACATAAACCTGTAATTAAAAAGTTTGAGAAAAGAAAAGTTATTGCTTATGGGATTGATGATATTTGGACTACAGATCTTGTTGACTATTCTAAATTCTCAAAACAAAATAAACATTATAAATATCTTTTAGTTGTCATCGATGTTTTCAGTAAATTCCTATGGGTTAGAATGTTAAAGACTAAAACTGGTTTAGAAGTTGCAAATGCTTTCAGAGAAATATTTAAAGAGGGAAGGAAACCTGATAAGATATGGAGTGATAAAGGAACAGAATTTGTGAACAGGATAATGTCTAAATTATTAAAAGAAGAAAATATTGAATTGTATCATACAGAGAATGAAGAGAAATCAAGTATTGCCGAGAGAGTAAACAGAACTCTAAAAGAAAAGATAGCTAAATACTTCACGGCTCATAACACAACGAAATATTATGATGTATTAGAACGAATAGTCAACGAATACAATAACACTTTTCATAACACAATAAAGATGACTCCTATAGAAGGAAGTAAAAAAGAAAACGAATCTGATATTTATGAAAGAGTTTTTCAGGATAAATCAAGTAATAAAAAACCAAAGTTTAAAGTAGGAGACAGAGTTAGAATACCCAAATACAAACATAAATTTAAAAAAGGATATGAAAGAAATTGGACATCTGAAATTTTTGTTGTAGATAAAGTTTTAAATACTAATCCAAAAACTTATAAAATCAAGGATTTAAAAGGAGAAGAGATCATCGGTAGTTTTTATGAAAATGAATTACAAAAAACTAAATTTTAAAGAAATAAAATGGAACGAGATGAAATATTGCCTTTTCACAGTCACAACTCAAATCTAGACGATCTTGAAAATGTTCAAGGTTTTAATTCTATTGGAAAAAGGAATGAACTGTATTGTTTTAAGTTAACTAACAACGGAATGTATATTAGACATGGTATTACTAATGTTGAAAATAATGATAATAAGGGAGTTGATTATGAAATTGATATAAAATTAAAAAACAATACTGTTACATGTAAAGGAGATTCAAATGTTGTAAACAGAATCATAAATAGTGGTTCTATGTTTGGGAATTTAGTTCCAGAATTACCGAAATATGAAAATACAACAATTTTAAAGAAAATGAAAAAAAGTTATTATATTAGTTCTAATGATTTAACCATAATAAATTTTAAAACTAAATTTCCTGAAGATCTTGAATTACTAAAAAATCCACCCAACGAATCAGAGTTTATTATTGAAGGTGTGTTATTAGATAGTTTTGATAATGAGCTTGAATTGCTAAAAGGACTGTTTATAAAAGTTGAAGATTCATTAAATATCTCCGAAATTCCACAATACACTAACTTTCAAATAATAATTACCAAAAATGAAAAAAATTTTAATATTAAATCGTTTCCTGAAGAACTTAAAATAAGAACTGAGTATGATATAAATTTAAACACTATAAATATAAACAATAAAATATTATTAAGTGGAGTGAAGTTTAGAACTTGATTTTTTTCTTAATAAAATGGAGAAGTTAAATATCGGAGAAAATTTTATACAAGATGAAAGCATTGAAAGTTATGAATATCGGGAATACACTTCTGATGTCAGAGATTTTAATAAAAGTGGGGAAATAAGATTCATTATTAATCAGCAAGATGCTTTCCTTGATATTTCGGAAAGTTATTTGTTATTTAAAGGACAACTAGTTAAACGTAATGGTAATGAGTTTACAACAACTGATAATACAACTCTAATAAATAATGCTCTAATGCATTTGTTTAGTAATATCAAATATCGCGTGAGTGGACAAGAGATTGAAAATTTAAATTACCCAGGAGAGACAACTACAATGTTAGGTTATTTGAAATATAATGATGATTTTGAAAAAACTGTAGGACTTAATCAATTATGGTTTAAAGAGTCGAATGTTTACGCAAAGAACGGATTTGATATTCGGAAATTATATATAATTGATCAACCTAATAAGAAAGGAAGCTTCAGTTTCTGTGTTCCTTTAAAACATATATTTGGGTTCTGTGAAACTTATGATAAAGTTATGTATGGTTTTCAACATGAACTATCTCTTTATAGAAAACAAGATTCAAAAGATGCTGTTGTTAGTAAACTTGAAAAAACTGTTAATGAGGTTAAGATCCCATATCTTAAAATGTCAGATGCTGGTAAGGTAAAACTAGATTCCCTAACGTGGTTTGTTCCACATGTTAAACCAAGTCTAGAAAAAGAAAATATACTACTGAAAACAGTAAGAGATAAATCAAAATATCAAATTGCTTATAAAAAGATTCAAGACCAAAATACAATTATAACTTCTGGAACTTCTTATGATTGGAGATTAAGTACAAGAAATTCTCCGGAAAAACCAAGATTTATAATTATCGCATTTCAATTACAAACACCTGGAGCCACTGAACAGTTTGATAAATCTTTATTTATAAATGCAGATGTGAGAAATATTTTTGTTACTCTTAATTCACGTAGATATCCTGAAGTTGATTATCAGTTAGATTTTGGGAATAACGATTTTAGTAGAATGTTTCTAGAAGCGATAAACTTTAAACAGAAATGTTTTATGGACTCAACCAGTCCAAATTTATCATCCTTTGATTATAAAGAATATTATCCACTATATGTTATAGATATTAGTAATCAAAGTGATTCAATAAAAGGAAATATAACAGATATTACGGTTAAAATTAATTTCAATTCTAATATTACAAAACCACTACAAGTTTATGCTGTAGTTATTAGTGATAGGATTGTTGAGACAGAGAGTGACGGAAGTAAGTTTAGAGTTTTACAATAAATTAATTTTTTTTAAAAATGTTGATAAAATTATGTTTTTTTATTATATGCGTACATTTAAAGCTAAAAATATTATACCGTTAATCCGGATTTTCAAAGAAGGATATAGAGAGATAGTTAAATAAATTTAACATCCTACTAAAACATTTTCAACCATTTCAAATAATATAGAACTTACAGGATCACAATGTGGTAATGTTTTTATTCCATCAGCAAGAATATATCTTTTATCATCATAAGGACTTATTGATTTTTTATTTCTTTCTTGAATAAACATTTCATGATTTATGGAATTTAATGTATACATCTTATTATAATTTACTTTTTTATATTCATTTAACACAGCATCTTTATAATGTTGATGAGTTATTTGTTTCTTAACAACATTTCTACTTATTCCTTTTAGTTTCTTCTTTTCTTCTCCATCTACCAAATAGGAATATGCTTTACTCCTAAGAGCTACAAGTTCACTCATAACTGTTCCTGCTAGTTCATCTTTAAATTTACCAATTACTTTTTTATTTTGATTTGAATGTAGAGGATGATCTTTAGAATAATCAGAGGTATCTAAATCATTTTGTATCTGTTTCATATCTTCATAAACATCATCTGTAAAAATATTTAAGAAGTAACTATCGGTATCGTATAAGAGAACTTCATTATCAGGCCATATAACATTAATTGTTTCATAGTAGAATTTATACATTAAAAGTTTTGAATAATCTAGAACACACATTCCTGTATAGATTGGTTTATTGAAAGTTACTGAAGTTATATTATTCATAACAACATAAAGGTTATCTTGTAATTTAACAGCTTCTCTAAAATTTGGTTTATTAATATACTTTTCTACTTCTTGTTCTTTCTTACATAATTTTATTTCACATCTATCTCTAATGTTTTCACAAGTCTTTCCGTAAAAACTATTGTTCATTAACTTCCATAAGTCTTTTTCAAAATCTGATTTAGCTAAAGTTCTTTGATGAGTGTTAAAATCAATATATGGTTGTAACCACTTTTCTTCTTTGAATGAAATTGTTTTATGAACTTTAGTAACTTTCAATCCTAAACTTTCATAGTATTTTAAAAGTTCATGATGAATAACATATCTTTTTTTATCATATAAATTCAGAATTAGTTTTTCTGTTTTACCAATAGTTTTATTTTCAACTTGTAAATACTTTAACTGTAGATCACTTAGATCATCCTCTTTAATCTTTAAATGTTCAGGAGCTAAAGGAAATCTTCTTGTATTAATTTTTGCTTTAGTTGTGTATTGTAAATCACACTCAACAATACAACCTCTCCCTTTTGGAATGTTCTTATAATAATCAGGATTATCTTCCCATTTAAAATCTCCTGTAGGAAGTTTTTGACTCATTGCCCAACCGTAAAGATTATTTGCATCTAAATATAATAAATAATTACTATGTTTATTCTTATCAAATTCTTTTAAATATTTATTATTTGCTTTTATATATCTTGTTCCTAATACTCCTGAAAATCCACCTCTCTTTTGTGCTTCAAACATAAGCAACATATCTTTATCTGTAAGTAGTTCTAATTTTACATTAGTATACTTTAACCCACATTGCCAAGTTAAACCTGGAGCAGAAAAACAATACGCTGGATCTATTTCATGATGTTCTAAAAAGAATTGTCTAAATGTTTCCATTGCATCAGCTAATATTAATACATCCATTTTAAGATAAAGGTCATGATAGTCTTTAAATGTTTTACAATTAAAATTATTCCATGTTTTACTAACATGTTCTTGTTGTTCTTTTGTAATATCTTCACCTGTTAAAGTAGAATACCAATTCTTTTCAAATGAAGGTAATTCGGTTTCATCTAATCTTTCCATTGAATCAAAATATTCATATGGAAAGAAACCTTTGAATGATCTAGTTTTCCCATCTTTAAATTTTAGAGTTTCAAATTGTTCTTCAGTAAAATGTGTTTTCATAATCTTAAAATCAGAATCTTTTAAACCTTTTGAAACATTATCTAATGACGCGCTTAGAAATCTATAACTATCAAGAAAAACTAATTTTCTGTTTTCGTTTCCTATACTTATTGAAATATAATCTTCTTTTGTTTTTGGAAGTACTTCAACTTTTTTATATTTATTTGAATACTTTACTATCTCTTGAACTAGGAAATGGAAATCATAACCAGAACCATTATGAATAAATACAGGAATGGTTTTAGTATTTCTTCCTTCTTTAGTATTACATGGTTGGCAAGCAGGTCCTCTATATTTTCCATTTAGATGATTATGTTCTCGTATTAAATCTGTAAATTCATTTTTACATATATAACAATGTGTTGCTTGTTGAAATTCTTTTTCTTGTTTATGATTAAGTTTAGCTTTAGATTTTTTATAATAATCTAACTTTTTTGAAATATATTCATAAGCTCCCATTAGTTCTTGAACAAATATTTCTATACAATCTTCTCCTATATAAGAGTGATAATCACATGGATATAAATTGTGATAATCAGAATGAACATACATCCCATAACTTATTGGTTCT
>JAWDGP010008078.1:0-27500 GCA_033675545.1 Elysia crispata | reverse complement strand
TGTTTCTCCTTCTTCTGTGTTCGATATAAATCTATTTCAATGACATGGCTTGTGAACAAGGGGTTTGAAGGATAGTTATGTTAAAGCTCTGGAATAATAAGTCTGGGTTCAAATCTATACAAGCGGAATTTAAACCAGGGGCTTGAAAGGCTTAAAACTTGTGTTGTGGGTATTTCAATTTGAGAGACTTTATCTTTGCTTTGTCAAGCTCCCGTTTGGTGCTTTTGATTCATACAAATATCCATTAGATTCAAAATTGTAATGCACTTACAAATTGTTCTACAGACTGTTCCTGAAGCTAGAGAGGAGAGTGATCATGACGTGTGTCCTCTTCCTAAAGTGGTTACATCAAATGTGCAGAATACAACCACAGAGGTAAAGGCATTTTTTTTGTTCATCATAGAAATTAGCCTACACATATTTTTGCTGCAATTGTGTGAGTCATGTAAATTGCAGCCATCCTGTATCCTTATGTGTACAACATCACAAGCAGATGTTAAAAATTGCCTGAAATTGATGTACTGGTAACAATGTTACAACAAAGTGTAAAGCATGACCTAAGAAATTCCCTGTAGTTGTCTTTGTTAAAAAAAAATTATGGACGTATAAAACTTGTCCACATCATAAATTCATTTATGGTTGCAACACTGCAAGACAGCAAGAGAACTAGATGAGTGGAAGTTAAGTTGTCGCGTGCTGCATGGTAAAGAAAGCCATTCTTTGTTGTGGTTTAACATCAAAATTCATACAAAAACTCCATAATCAAACTTGTAGTAATGCACTTACAAATTGTTCTACAGACTGTTCCTGAAGCTAGAGAGGAGAGTGATCATGACGTGTGTCCTCTTCCTAAAGTGGTTACATCAAATGTGCAGAATACAACCACAGAGGTAAAGGCATTTCTTTTGTTCATCATAGAAATTAGCCTACACATATTTTTGCTGCAATTGTGTGAGTCATGTAAATTGCAGCCACCTTGTATCCTTTTGTGTACAACATCACAAGCAGATGTTAAAAATTGCCTGAAATTGATGTACCGGTAACAATGTTACAACAAAGTGTAAAGCATGACCTAAGAAATTCCACTGTAGTCACGTTTTCTATTTGTAAAAAATAATGGACGTATAAAACTTGTCCACACCATAAATTTATTTATTTCTGCAACACTGCAAGATAGCTTGAGAACTAGATGAGTGGAAGTTAAGTTGTCTTGTGCTGCATGGTAAAGAAAGCCATTCTTTGTTGTGCATTAAAATCACAATTCCTGTTTGTGTTTCAGAAGAAGAAACCTAAAAGACCCTGCTATTATTGTGGTGAAGAACAATCTCAGTTGGTGAGGCATCTGACAAGAAAGCACAAGATGGAGGATGCTGTGGTTGCTGCATTAAAACTTCCCAAAATGGAACAGCGTCGGGCATTTGAAAAAATTAGAAAAGATGGAATTTTGAAAATGAACGTAAGTCTCATGGAAAAGGGTCACAATTTGATCAAAGAAAGAAGACAAGGAAGCTGCAATAATGCTGATGTAAGGATGTGCAATGGGTGTCATGGCTTTTTTGACCGGAAGCAAATTTATAGACACAAAAAAAAATGTATTGATTTGTCAGGGACCTCTTCTGGTTCAGTTAACTTTTTTAAATCATGGAGAAGTGCAGAATCTTTGTGTGTGACAAAAGAATTTAAATCTGTGATACAGTTTTAGAAATGATAAAGCTGGCAGGTTGTGTCAAAGTGATTCCCTAATCATATTGTTTGGTAAAAGGTTGTGGGCCAAAAGTATAAAAAAAGAGAAACATGTTGTCATGTCAGAAATGAGAGTGCTTGCCAACTTAATACTTAGAATGAGAGTAGTATCCTTAAATGATAACCTCCGCGCACAGAATGTACTAGAAAGAGAACATTTTGATACTCTATGTGATTCTATCAGAGATCTCACAACAGGAGAAAATGGAGAAATCAAAGCTGGCTTAAAGCTGAAGATAGGCTACGTGTTAAAGAAATTGATAAAGACTGCCAAAGGGTACTATATTCAAACTAATGAAATGGAAAAATCTGTTGAGGTTGACAGATTTTCTGCAGTGCTGGATCTCAATTGGGACTACATCTTTTACACAGCACAAGTCATGTGTGAGCAAAGACAAAATACACTCAGGAAACCCCAGGCAATGCCAGTTGAGGAAGATGTTTCTAAGTTGAGGGCTTTCATTTTGAATGAGATGCAAAAGCTATCAGATGATGAGCTGATGAAATGGGACCACCATGATTTTGTAAAGATGCGGAACTTGATTGTTAGTCGTTTAACCATGTTCAATGCAAGGAGAGGAGGTGAACCTGCTAGGCTTACTCTTCAGGAATGGGAAGAGGCTGCAAATAACTCCTGGGTTGATCCTCAACTTGTTCAAACTGTTAAAGATCCACTTGAAAAAGCCCTTTTTGAACAATTTAAGTTGGCATACCAGGCTGGCAAGGGTTCAAAGAAATTGGTGCCCATTCTGATCCCTATTGATACAGTAAAACCAATCATGAAGTTGATTGAGCAAAGAATAGAAGTGGAAATATCAGATGCTAATCCATTCCTTTTTGCCAACACTGGAACTTCCCTTGACCATGCTGTTGGCTGGCAATGCATTAAAGCTGTCATCAAAATGATGGGTCCAGAATTGGAAAAACCAGACCTTCTGATTGCAGACAAATTCAGACATAGACTGTCAACACTTTATGCTGTTTTGGAACTTCCAGCGAACGAGCGTGAAGCCTTCTACAGATACATGGGGCATTCAGAAGCTATAAACAAGCATGTTTATCAATGTCCTCTCTCAATTGGAGAAGTAGTCAATGTGGGTGGTTTCCTAAAAGCTGTTGATGATCCCTCTTCTTGTAAGCTGCCAGTGCCAGGAAAAACAAATTCCACAATCTCCTCCGTTGGAGCTGTCAATGAGCTCCCCCCACCAACAGAAAATAATGGACGGGATGTTATAAATAAATTTGAGACAGAAGACAATGTTCAACAATCAACACCTGAAGAACTTGAAGAGCTCCCAGATTTGACTAATGAAAGCAGCAAGAAGAATGTCAGTGAGGCAACTGATGCAAAGAAGGGCACTAGAAGATACTGTAAATGGTCAATCAGAAACACAAACCTGGTGAAGGAGTTCTTTACAGAAACAATACACGATTGCACTTCAAAGGGCTCCAAAGGCTCTCTGCCTGGAAAGACTTCTATCTTGGCCTTCCTTGAAAAACACCCAATTTTCAAGGAAAGGGAAACGAGTAAATTCTCTTTAAAAGAGCAGATTTCTCTTGTGAAGACAAAAATCTTCAACGAGCGAAACAAAGCACGTTCATCTTTTAAATGTTTGACTGAATAACTGCCAAATAAGATATTTCACTTAAGTTTTTAATTTTCAAGACTATGAACATTACATTAGGCCTCATTGGTTTAAAATATAGACATTTTGTTATGGCTAAGATCAGAAGAAAAAGAAATCTATGTATGCTTTAGTAAGAAGAAATGTAGAAGTTTGTCAGTAACATTTTGAATAGTTTTTCAAGTAACGAGTGGGTTGATGTTTGTTTTTGTTTTGTTTTTTAGATAAACTTTCTTCTTTTATTTTTGTATATTTAGACATAGAATATTTGAATATTGGTAACTTTAATATAAACAGATGTATCAGGTATAGATATCTTGTACATACGTTAGGGTAAGGTAATAGACATAGATTTAAAGGATATATGTTAAGGTTATTCTTATTGTATGTTTAAGTACATCTATAACAATTTTATATTAAGTGTAGGGCAGGATATGCGTATCAATTAGCAATGCAGACATGAAAGAGGACTTACTTGAACATTTGTTGTCAAATAGAGCCCTGTTGTTTAAAAAAATGATGATTTATTATATATTTCTTAAAACTCATTTTGAACAGTTTCATTAAACGAAAGTTTAACTTTTAAATTTTAATTAAGCAAAATAGAAAGTGATGAAGTTACATTGAGATTGATGACTAAAATTGTTACATGTTCAATAAAATTCACTGGTGTTTAATGTATTTGCCTTAATGCAAGATTTAAAAAAAATAAAATTGAGCATAGTAAATGAATTTTTCTTGTTTCCTTTTTTCAAACTGTAATCGTCTGAATGTCTGTGGGTTTTTGTTTTTTTTTGTGAGACAAATGTGTTGATCAGTTTGGTTTGATTTAATATAGCAAGGGTATATCAGAATCAGGGATTATATTTTTGCTTCGATTGCCTCTTTGCTTTAAGACATAAGACTTTAATGTGAGCCAGGGACCAAAAACTGCTGGAATTCTCCAGAAAAAAATCCCAAATTATATTTGTATGCAGGATTTGAACCCTGGACGGTGCATGTTGAAAATGTGTCACACTGTTACTGAAATTTTATTTTAAATAAAGTGAGTCACCTTAAATAGTACTGATACAAATTTAAAGTTACTCTTTCATCAGTTGTAGGCCCTACATGACAAGAAATCTATGAGTCTCCCTGACACTGATATTTACTGACATGCCACTCTAAAAAGAATCTGTACATGGTCACCATAAATTGCTAATCCTATCACTAGCTGCTGGAACTCTTCAGAAAAAAATCCCAAATTATATTTGTATGCTGTATTTGAACCCAGGACGGAGCACGCTGAAAATGTGTCACCCAGTTACTGAAATTTCACTTTAATTAAATAAAGTGTGTCAACTTTAATAGTACTGATACAAAAGTTATCCCTTCATCAGATGTACATGGAAAGAAATCTATGCGTCTCCCTGACACTGATATTTACTGACATGTCACCATAATAAGTAGCATTTGAAACTGCTAATTATCCTATCACCAAATGTACAAGTATGTATCTCCCTGACACTGATATTTACTTAACAAATATGACACCATAAGTAGCATATTTATACATGGTCACCATAAAGCTGCTATTTGGTTTAGCACAGAAGCGGTTTTCCTAATACTTATTTGTACATGGTCACCGTAAAGCTGATTTTTTTGTTTAGTTCTGAAGTGGTTTTCCTAATACTTATAGTTTTGTTAGCAAATATTAGGACGACCACTTATTTTTTTATATCTTAGAAAAATATAAAAGGAAGTTAAATAGGTACATTTAGGTACTATTTAAAGTACACTCAACACTATTCTTTAGTTCTCACTCCATTTCATTCATGCATTTATCATATAGCCACGGTATACCTAAGTAGGATTTGCACAATGGTCGCCCTAACCTGTAATTAGTTTTTATATATATATATATAAATATATACATTTATTTATATATACATAGATAAATATAATTATGCATTTGAATATATATATATATATATATATATATATATATATATTTCAAATGAAATGTGTACATAACTATAGATATATTTTTTTTTATGAAAACTACATTCATCAATTTTTTGTTTGTTTGCTGAAATAATTTCTTGCTTGTTGTCTAAAGATAAATACAAAGCACAAATGAGGAAGATTAAGCTATACGTCCGTTTTACCGATTGTTGAAGTAACATCTGGGTTTATGAATGACTTTGTCGTACAGGTAAATAATATATAGTGCGCACTTGGTCTATCGTGCCTTACAATGATCTGATGAACCGGCACCATAGGGGTCTCTCTACATTTTATTTAATGTATAACTCTTTGTGACTTTGAACCCTTTTTGTGAACGGATAAAAAAGAAGTAGGAACAGATAATTTATCTAGTAAGTGTTTTCTTGAAATAGAAAAAAACTTCTATTGTTTTTTTTTAATCTTAACTAATTGTTATAAAAGTAGTAGTAGTAGTAGTAGTAGTAGTAGTAGTAGTAGTAGTAGTAGTAGTAGTAGTAGTAGTAGTAGTAGTAGTAGTAGTAGTAGTAGTAGTAGTAGTAGTAGTAGTAGTAGTAGTAGTAGTAGTAGTAGTAGTAGTAGTAGTAATAGGAGGAGGAGGAGTAATAGGAGTAGGAGTTGTCTTTCTCTCTGTCTCTCTTTCTCTCTCTGTCTCTGTCTGTCTGTCTGTCTGTCTGTCTGTCTGTCTGTCTGTCTGTCTCTCTCTCTCTCTCTCTCTCTCTCTCTCTCTTTTTTTTTTTCATTCTCTTTCTCTGTCTTTTAAATGGCACTTCTTCAAATACTACTACTACTACTACTACTACTACTACTATTACTACTACTACTACTACTACTACTACTACTACTACTACTACTACTACTACTACTACTACTACTACTACTGCTACTACTACTACTGCTGCTGCTACTACTACTACTACTACTACTACTACTACTACTACTACTACTACTACTACTACTACTACTACTACTACTACTACTACTACTACAACTACTAATGTTTATAGTAATAGTTTTTATATTCCTCTGTATGGCGTTCTATTATTTCTTTTCTTACAGATTAAAAAAAATTTCAAATAGTAAAAAAAGAGGACTGAATGATGATGTTTGTGCGCTTGGTTTTCCTGACGGCGTTCCTTGTTCAAGGCGAAACCTTTAAGTTACGTGCGCGTAAATCACGTAAGTGAACTTCCATTTTTTTTTTCAAATTTCTTCTTCGTAAATTGATTGAAAAAAAATGTTGGCAATAAACTAGTCTCATCACATAGTAAGGATTATAGGTTCATGCGGTGGCAAGTTAAAAGAGATCTGATCTGTTAAAAGAATTTTAGGAAGATATATATATATATATATATATATATATATATATATATATATATATATATATATATATATTTATAGAAATAATTGAGAAGTATAAAGATAAATTGATGATACATATAGAGATAGTAAGATTGTGGTTGACTTTTTACGTTCTAGTTTTAGCTATGGTTTGTTACATTTTGGTTTCAATATATTTTGTGTAAGTCCTATAATTATGTTTCCTTGTTGTTAGATCCGTTTTGTGTGGCTCTATACACAACACATTATGTAAAGCATTTTTTTCAAGACGGCATTCTGATTTTAGATCTATTTACTTTCAGCTACAAATAGGAATGAGAAGATCTGTTACGGTACCCACTGGATGAACCGAGAGGTAAGCTATGCATGTTTTTTTTGTAAATCAGAATGTGGTTATTTGCTTCAATATTTTTTATACGTAAAAGTGTTCTGCTGACTTGATCGAAACTAGTTATAAAATATTTTAGATTAATAATAAAAACGAAGAGAGAGAGAGTAATGAAGTACATGCAAATGTTTGTATTTGTGTGAGGGCGGGGATTGAGAATGAGCAAAAGTAAATACTACAAAAGAACAAAAATAAAATTTATGAACAAAAAAAATAGAACATAAAAAAGGTTCATGAGAAATCGGAGACGGATTTATAATTTATCGCTACAAGATCAAAGACAAGCATAGCTCAAAGAAAATATATTTGAGCTAGTTTCAGATATGAAAATTTCCCCTCACAATAATAAATATTATTTTCAAGGGGTGACATACTTATATCAAACTCCTAGCATTCAGAGCTTCCTATCAAATCTGATTAAATTCTTGATGATTTTTTTTTGCTCGTGATAATTGTTTACGGGCTTCCGATTTCGTTTGTCATTTACCTTTACCAATTTGAGGCATTCTTCAACTCTTACAGCTAAAAAAAACAATAAAAGTTCGGTGTCTCTTTATCTCTGCAGAGAGGCTGTACTATTATTATTTTGCCCAAAGGAGGACAGAGCTCAGTTGCTGCCCATCTAAGTTTGGTCGTGTCTGTCTTGGTGCTCCAGCTAATTTTAGCTCTCTACCACCAACAACTGGTATGGTGCTAGAGAAGCACCATCTAGGATGTCTCAAGGATCACGTGTTTACGATAGGCTGATGGATTTGCACATGTTACCGGTATTTTACGCCTAAACTGTACCTTTTTTCCTGTTTTTAACAAAACTTCTTGTCTTATTTTCCGAATTGCTCGGAATGCTAGGAATTTCAGTTGTCTTTTTTTTTTGTTCTGTTTTGTTTCTCGGGTTAATCACTTTTTCAGTAGGGAAAAAAAAAGAACAAAGTCGTCCATTCCTTTTTGACACAACTGAATCTGACAGAGCAGCTCAACTTATGATGAGAAAAAGATGGAAAGAGTTCTAACGAAGCTCTTACCTAGAAGGTGTCTCTTCATGAATTTAGTCTGTGCGGATAAAGCCCAGATGCTCCATTAATGATTTTCATGTAATCTTTATTCAGAATTCAAATTCACCAAATCATGGAAGTTTCTTTAATTGTTTAATATGTTTTTATCTCTTAAAGTAATTTTTGTTAATCCTTTTTTTTATTTTTTGAAGCGGTTCAATAAAATAAAGACAAACAATAGATAACTATTTAGCGTGCATTATTTTTTTATGTAGCTTTGTTTTTAAGACATAAAATAATGTTTATTAATATTCAATCTAAAATGAGCGACGATAAAGGAGGAACAATCTGCTTTTTGAATATTTCTTGTATCTTCTGAACGGAGTTATCAATCGATAAAATAATACCAACATAGGTAACAAACTCTCGAAAACTCAAACCTATAAATAGATGCTTTTAAACATTCTTCATCACATGGTTTGAAATAAATGTGTATTGGATATTTCCGCAAGGCAGTGAATCTTCCTGAGTTTTTTTTTTTTTTTTTTTTTTGGGGGGGGGGCATTTTTAGCCTTCTAATAATCGTATAAAAGAATTTAAAAATAGATTTGGGAAGGTCAGAATAAGCTTATTTTCCAAATAGAACATGTTTACTTGGCAGTTTACTTTCCTAACTGAAAATTACTGTTACAAAAGAATTCAAACATTTGAATTTTCTGAGGAATTGAAATCGAAATTGATTTTGTTGAATTTGTAAAATGCAATGATTATTTAATGTTCTTAATTAAATAACAAAGCGCGGATTATTATTTTTCTCTTTTTTTTTTCTTTTTGGTTCATTTTTGTTTTGTTTTGCTTTTATTTTTTTTTCCTAACAATGTTTTTCCTTCTGTTGCTGCACAGTCAACGTAAATAGAGATTGGTCATCGAAGAAAATTAGTCTGGCAGAAAGAAAAGAAACGTAAAGGAAATATCAAATCAATTTTTGTTTGGATGTCAGTTACCAATCAACTATCAGACAGCTTCGTTTATGTCAACTAAATGTACGCCATCCACATGCAGGGCTTATAGCGCGTTACACGAAAATATTTAGCACATCATCTAACGTTGTTTAGAAGAATTTATTTCAACAATCAATTATATTTCAATTGATTCACATACCCTACAAGAGTATTTTACAGATAGCAAGAGAAAAAAAAAGCAAATGATGGAGCAGCATTATGTGGAATTACATAAGAATTTCTATGTCAAAAGTTTTTCAAGATCTGTATTAAAGAGATGGTTTTACAGTCAAGAATATGAATTTTTTAAAATATGCATGTTAAAACTAATAACGTTATCTATATTAAACCACATAGGGACATAGAAAGCAATAGAATCCTTTGGTAAGACTTGAAATAAAAAAAAAGAAAAGGAGATAAACATGATGGCCAAGGTTTCTACCTAAAATAAATTCAGAACAATCCTGAAAGACAATATTGTAAAGAATGTAGCACATTCATTATGCATATAAACACGACAATAATACTTGCTTATGAGCACTTATGACATGTACCAGAGCAATAAAATAGGCCTAGCCATCTTGTCTATGAGCTCTCATGACATATCCTGCAGCATTGTAAAAAAGATAACAACGTAATTTAACTATTATTCCTTAAAACATGTGCAAGTATTCAAAATTATGGAATGGATGAAGCCAAGGGCAAAGGTTGATATTTTTTCATTGCAAAAAGTCAACGACCCAAACTCTAGCGAGTGCTTTCCCTTGAAAACTCTCCGCGCTCAAAGAAATAATATTCGCTACAGCCTAGGACAAAATTAAACAAATGACGAGTGAATACTTGTGTAAATTGACGGTAGTTTATATATGAAGGTAAATAGATAGCCAAAGAAAGTAAAAAAAAAATTTCCGCTATTTTCAATTAATCGCCGTTTCAAAAGAACTTCTAAAGCTGAAGATAATCAGTAGACAAACATTAGAAAGTGAGCAGAGAAGTTCACTAAAATAAAATAGTGGGAATCTTTTCTTAGATCCTTCAAAAAATCTTCTAAAATTTCGAACTTAAGTCTAAGACATCTTTGGAGGATAGTTTTGGCATGGTTTAAAGTTTAAAAAAACAATTTTCAATGGGTAGGAATAGGAAATAAAGAAATTACACAAAACTTGATCTAAAAACTGACAGACTCGACGAAACTTGTTTTTTTTCCAATGAACTTAGTAAAGAGTACATACACGTCAAAAGTTACATAAACAGTTTTGATTCAAATGTATTACAAAATTGATTTAAAGGGTATTCTAGAAATATCTTTTTTTTAAAATTGACGACATGTGACATTGAAAGAGCTCATAAAAATTATCTCGCCGAAGTCATGATGTTTGTCATTCAAACAAAAATTATTGAGCTATAAGTATGGAAACATTTGGATAAAAAAACTCACGGGCCGCTTCTTGAACTTAAGTTAACAAAAGAAGCAAAATATTGTGTGTATAATAGACATTCTTAGCTTCAAACTGTTACAGTAAACGCCCCCCCCCTCAATTAAAAAAAAATAAAAAAAAAATGTCTGTTTCTTAATTTTCACTTCAGAAAAGAAAAGAACATAGTTAAAAAAGTGTAATTTTTGGGTCAATAGTTTTTAGCACAAAAATATTTATTAGCTTTAAAGCAGTCAAAATTGAAAGGTCCAAAATTCGAAAAACTCTTTCCAAGGCAATTTTCAATTTTTACAAAAAAAAAAAAGCCTAACAAATTATAGGTTACCCACAATTACTATCACAATAAAACTACTGCTAGTAGCATCAGCAGCAGGAGTAGTAGTAGTAGAAGTAGTAGTAGTAGTAGTTGTAGTAGTAGTAGTAGTAGTAGTAGTAGTAGTAGTAGTAGTAGTAGTAGTAGTTGTAGTAGTAGTAGTAGTAGTAGTAGTAGTAGTAGTAGTAGTAGTAGTAGTAGTAGTAGTAGTAGTAGTAGTAGTAGTAGTAGTAGTAGTAGTAGTAGTAGTAGTAGTAGTAGTAGTAGTAGTAGTAGTAGTAGTAGTAGTAGTAGTAGTAGTATTGGATTTATGCTAATTATAGAGATTACCAAAATAGAATTAACCGGGAGCCATATTGGAATTAGGCTTATTATAGACATGTCCAAAAAAGAATTATAGGTGGCCATAATTGAATTATGTTAATTATAGAGCTGGCCAGAATAGAATTAACCGTCGGCCACATTTAATTTATGCTAATTTTAGAGATTACCAAAATAGAATTAACCGGCAGCCATATTGGAATTATGCTAATTATAAAGATTTCCAAAAAAGAATTTACCGGCAGCCATATTGAAATTATGCTAATTATAGAGATGGCCAAAAAAATTAACCGGCGTCCATATTGGAATTATGCTAATTATAGAGATGGCAAAACTAGACTTAACCGTCGGCCATATTGGATTTATGCTAATTATAGAGATTTCAAAAATAGAACTAACCGTCCGCCATATTGGAATTATGCTTATTATAGAGATGGCGAAAATTGGATTAACCGGCGGCCATATTGGAGTTGGTTAATTATAGAGATTTTCAAAACAGAATTAACCGCCAGCCATAATGGAATAAATCTCACTATAGAGGTGGCCAAAAAAGAGGAGGAGGAGGAGAAGGAGGTGGAGGGGTAGAAGTAGTAGAAGAAGAAGAAGAAGAAGAAGAAGAAGAAGAAGAAGAAGAAGAAGAAGAAGAAGAAGAAGAAGAAGAAGAAGAAGAAGAAGAAGAAGAAGAAGAAGAAGAAGAAGAAGAAGAAGAAGATACATTTAATTCTTTTGTCATCTGTTACTAATAAAATCTCTTTGCATTTTACTTTATTTATTTCTGTGTGTGTGTCTGACGAAAATGTAATAGCAAATTTTATCTGTATCGCAAAATATGGACTGCACTATTCTTCATTCTATACTTTAATTATTGCCATCATCATCATCATCATGAACTTACGATAATCTAATTGTCGTTGCCGATATAATCCAAAGGCGAAAAAAAAAACCCAGACAAACCAGTAAATTTTTTTAGTGACTTAACGGCGGTATACATTAAACTTTAAGTTCAGTTGATAGTTTTACTTGTCAAAATAATACCAGCTAGGCCGGTTTTATGGAACGCCGCAGCATGAGTTAACAAACTTCCTACCTCAAATTTTTGAAATTCGTGGTGGTTTTGCTGTATCGTTAAGATACCAACGGCTACTCTAAAGGGTTATCCATGTTGGATTCTGTCACTTACTGTCATCGGGTCTCCCTTTAAGGATTTCTCAATGTCCACAAGAGATAGAAGAGCGAGAAAGGGAGAGAGAAAAGAGAGAGAGAGGGAGGGAGACAGAAAGAGAGAGAGATAGAGAGAAAGATTCAGAGTGAAAGTGGGAGAGATGATCAGCGTGAGATTGTGAGAGAGAGAGAGAGAGAGAGAGAGAGAGAGAGAGAGAGAGAGAGAGAGAGAGAGAGAGAGAGAGAGAGAGTGTGAGAGTGAGAGCAAAAGTGGTAGAGAGTGACAGAAATGGAAAGTCAGAGGGCGAGAGAGAGAAAGAGAGAGAGGGAGAGAGAAAGAGAGAGTGAGAGAGAGTGAGACACAGAGAGAGAGAGAGACAGAGAGAGAGAGTCAGAGAATAAGAGTGAGAGAGATCTACATTGTTCTATTAATCTTCTTTATCTCTCTTCCATTTTTCTATTTTCTGATATCAGTCAACTGACGCCTCTCTTTCTCTTTATTTCCTCCCCCCCCTTTTACACATTTCACTATCTGGTTCTTTGTTTATTTTCTCTTTCTATTCCCTCTTTCCTTTCTTGCTTCTCAAATCATCTCAAGTTCAGTGCTAAAACAAACCTTTTGAAATCTAAGATATATTGGCTAGTACGATTCTGACTTTCAAAAAATGATATTGATTCCTTCTTAATAAAAAGGCCTAAAAACTATGAGATATAAAATCTGTCAAGCCACACACAGATTGCCTTTCGAATGAAAGAATTATTCTGTATACATGACTATTGTTGTAAATTACCACATGTGTTAATCTAAAAAAGAAAAGATAGAATGATAAACCTAAAACCACATTTACTGCACCCATTTTATTCACTCTAAGTGAAGTAAAAGAAATTAATTAATGATAAAATAGCTATCATTATGATTGTACGTCAAAAGAGCTTCGATTTAAACCATGCTGGTTGGTGTTTTACTGTATAATCAATAAACTGCACATAGTCATAATGCATTTGTCATAGAGTTGAGATAAAGTTGCAGTAGTAGCAGCAGCAGTAGTAGTAGTAGTAGTAGTAGTTGTAGTAGTAGTAGTAGTTTGACTCAGATATCACTTCCTTTCCATCAATGTTCAAAATGGAGAATGGACGTGTGTTCAAACCGTATGAAGAGTTTGAGGCAGCCCTTAAATCATTTTCAGTGGCACTCACAGTCTATTTGTGAAAAGATCGAGTGAGTCAGTGAAAGAACTAATACTGAAGTACCTAAAATATAAAAGCATTCTCTTTGTGTGCAAGCTCTCCCCGTCCAAACACACCAGCTCCTCGACGGGTCAGCGCCCATGCCAAAGGTAAGTCCCATCAATTGTGCTAATGAGACCTAGAGTTAAATATAGATAGGTCTTATATCCATATCTAGACGATCTGATTTTAGATTTTAGTGGTTGGTTAAAGATAAGGGGTGAGTTTCTGTTTCCTCCAGTTAATTTTGTAGTTGTTTTTTAAATTGCCCAAGCCTAACATCCACACATAAGGATGGGTTCAGTGAAACACTCCAGTGCCTTTTTTGATGCGATTTCACAGTTGTTGTGTCCATCTCTTCACATTCAAGTGCCCAAGTATTTGCATTGATTCCTGAACGAATTATCTTTGGCTACTAAAGAATTGATCTGTGTACACTCATTGTTTCGATTGACAACCATTACTTCTGTATTTTTGCTCTTTAATCCATATCCTTTCCTTCTGCTTTCTTCTTCAGTGATGTCTAATAATTGTGGCAAGTCTTCTTTATTTTCTGCAATTAATACAGCGTCATAAGCGTATCTCATGTTGCTTACTTTGTGTCCTCCTATTTTAATTCCTGGGTATCCTTCTATGCTTCTCAAATCATTTCACTGTAGAGAGAGAAAAAGTCTTCTAAAAATAACGTCAATGAAACTTATGTATATGACATAAACGAATATGACATTTTCATTAAAACAGATAATACATATAAGGGCAATGCCTGTTAAATGAACTTTAATCTGTTTGACTTTCAGCTTACATTGCATTACAATAAAGCAACATTGATAATTCACATAATTTCAAAACATTCATTAATTAAGTTTTTACTCCAGTCAACATATTTTCCCTGTTCTCTTTAAAAGCGTTATCAAGAGAAATAGTAACTGGATGATAAGAAAGCTTTGAGGATTCAAACAAGGTCCCACGTTTTACTTCTGAAAAGTAATCACAAAAAAGAAAGATTAATATTGGGGGGTGAAACCTTAGCCAAATAAAGACTACGATAAAAAGACGAGGCAACAAACGTTTGTATCTTGTGTTAATCCAAAACAGGCCGATGGGTACCAGCAAGAACCATGGCCTTGACATTCACACTGTAAGAGAAACACGTCCTCTCCATGTTAGATTGAGAACGAGGTTGTTTTACTGCCAAGGAGTTGCTCTAGATAGCTATAAACAAACGTCATCGTAACAGTGTGCTGATTAACCAGCCGATCGGGTGAGCAATATTCAACTGAAAAAGCTTGTATTAAACGCGTCTCGATTAAAATCGACAATGTATATACTGGGACTTGAGTTTCTTTAGAAATGGTTTTAAGTTTTGTAAGATTTAAAACTAGGGGCTTATATAATGAAATATTTCAAACAAAAATAACTTAAATTTTAATATAGTTAAGTAATAAAAGGTCATGATCGCCTCCTCTATATAGCAGGGCACGTAACTGATTGACTGTAACGGTTGTGGTTCCTATTACTGCTGCTCTTCTTATTCTCCTCCACCCACTGCTCCTGCTACTACTATCACCAAAATCCTGACCACCACAGCCATGACGTGTTTTTTCTTACAGTGTGAATTTATATACTTTTGTATTAATTTTAAAATGGCTTTATGTGTTGAGGATGTTTTTCTAATGCTGAAATTGGTTTTAATCACTTATAAATTTGTATATTAGAAGAAGCACAAAAATATCATGCAAGAATGAACAGCAAAGCAAAATGTCCAGTATGGCATATATTTGGGATTGTTAATTGGGACAGATATGAAAATTTAATATGGGGAAAAAATATATAGGATATAGGACAAGGGGAAAGGAGAAAATCCTCATAGTCTCAGCCCAGAATAAGGCAGAACGACAGAAATGGGAGAGAAAAGAAAGAGTGAGAAAGGAGGCGAGGTTTAAACAGTTACATCATACAGTGTTGAGCTGAAGATCACATTCGTATAGCTCAATATTAAACGACCTTTACTAAAGAGCAAGAATAAAATATGGCTACAGCAACCAGTGTAAAAATTAAATGTATGTTTATAAAAAGTGTAAACCTTAGAATCCTTTAGGATTAACTCAAATTTATAATATTTGCTCAATTTAGAGGTAAAAAAGCATGACTTAAATAAGGCGGCAGATCAGAGCCAACTCTGAGAAAGAGAAATGAGGGTATCCTTCCCTTGCTAGTCTGTGGGAGATCCTTGGGTAAGACCAATTAAAAACAAACAAACATGAACTGATAACAGACAGCAACAATGTGAGTTGATGGGTAAATCAGCTCATTAAAACAAAACAAAAATAAAGTGTGGTGTCTGATAAGGATGTGTGCTTGCTCCAGACTTTCTCTCTCTCTTAAGTGAAATGATTTGAGAAGCATAGAAGGATACCCAGGAATTGAAATAGGAGGGCACAAAGTAAGCAACATGAGATACGCTGATGACGCTGTATTAATTGCAGAAAATAAAGAAGACTTGCCACAATTATTAGACATCACTGAAGAAGAAAGCAGAAGGAAAGGATATGGATTAAAGAGCAAAAATACAGAAGTAATAGTCGTCAATCGACTGTGCACAGATCAATTCTTTAGTAGCCAAAATTAATTCAAGTTCATGGATCAATGCAAATACTTGGGCACTTTAATGTTAAGAGATGGACACAACAACTGTGAAATAGCATCAAGAACGGTGCAAGTTAAACATGAGTTTTCATTGACAGAAATCAGAAACCACAAATGAATACATCTCATCTACATAAAGAAAAGAGGCACTGGAATGTTTTATTGAACCCATACCTATGTATGGATGTTAGGCTTGGACAATTTAAAAACAACTACAAAATTAACTGGAGGCAACAGAAGTATGGTCTCTGAGGATAATGCTATGAATCATATTCATGGACTTCAAAGAAATGAAACTAAACTGTGCTACGAGGAGCTAGCACACCATTGCTAATAAATACCAGATGTAAACTATAGGCAGTCTTTTTTTGGCCATGTGATGAGAAAAAAGAAATTGACACATCCTGTGACAACTCTATTGATTTTAAAGGAAAAGGCAACAGGGGGAAAGAAGCCAGAAAAGATAAGTGGCTAAATGTAAAATGAGTGACAGATGCACTAACAGCATCAAGGTATAGAGATGTGCAGAAGGTCAAGATCGCCTACTCTAAAGAGCAGGGCCCCTAATTCATATAGAATTTTCTATGAAAAATCGAAGGATTGCCGGATTTTACAAAAAAAAAGGTATATCGAATACAGGTAGTAATAAGCTATATGTCTTTGTTGTTTCAACTTAGATGGATACTGCATATGTTGGGCGCTGCTCTACATAAAATTATGCATAGACAACCACTGCCATAAATACATCACAGATTGCAAATATAACATCTCACTCCAGTTCTATAAAATTTTCAAAGCTGGAAAGTACAAAGGACTCAAAGCATATATAGTGAAAAAACAAACAAACCATAAAACAAAGGAATGTATTCACAGACAACACTTTGCAGACATGAAATTTGCTTGAAAAGAAAGACATGAATACTAGAAGGTAACCATGTAAGTCTCACTTGTACATGAGGTGTAAGCTGACTACCTTTGATTGGTCTACAAAATGACGAGTTATAAATTTGTATATTAGAAGAAGCACAAGAATATCATGCAAGAATGAACAAAATCTCAGCCTAGGTGAAAAATAATTAGGCGAATGGGTCTTTGCAGGACCCATTGGTCTAGTGTTAGAAGAACCAGAGATACAAATGTTTTTTGCCTCGTCGAAAAGCAAAATGTCCAGTATTGCTTATAATAGAATCAATCCCATAATGTTAAATGGGACTAAAGAAAGCTAGCCTGAATTATCGAGAGAAAAATAATGAGAATTCAAATTTCAACTGACTTCTTTGTTAAATTTAAAACTCCTCTCCCTAGAAGCCTGGTATAATGGTGTGTTTAAAAAGTACAAGTCAAGCAACATGTCTACACTAATTCATTTTTACCTTTATAACTGATCTTATTGCTATAGCATGAAAAGCAATGATCACATGAATTTAAACTAGTTTAAAAATTCTTGAGAAAAGAAGATCAACTTACATATCAAGGGCAAAATTCCTTAACTACGCTGCTGCGTCACGTTGATTCTAATCGCGTCACTCTTCAAAGCTCAGTAGATAGTAAGGATTCCCTCTCAAAAGCACATTGTCTCAAGTTGTTTAGTCTGTGGATGGTGATCTTCTCAAAATGAAGAAGACGTTGAAGATCTCCATCCGATTATCACTGAAGATGTTGAGAGGAGCATATTTACAAATAGACAGAAACGAGTTACACAGAGAAGGGATAGGGAAGAAAAGGAGGGGATATATATATATATATATATATATATATATATATAGAGAGAGAGAGAGAGAGAGAGAGAGAGAGAGAGATAGAGAGAGAGAGTGCTGAAAAACAACTCGAAGGCAAATACACACCTGGTAACTATAGCTTAGGTAAAAGACACAGTAAAAAATCTGCAAAGAGCTAAAAACCAAATACATACATTACAAAACTTTGCATGGAGGCAAAAGAGATTGTTGTCTTCCTCTTTGGAGACTATGCTTTCTTGTCCTATCTATATGGCATTTCAGGAGCGACAGGAACATTCCGTGCTTGTTCTGCCTTGATTCCAAACAGAAAGTAAGAAACCATCCAAAAAAAGAGCACTACAATCTTTTTACACAGATGCACAACAGTTTTTGGAGAGCGGTGGGAAAACAAATGCAGTTAAATGTTTTAACAATAAACTCAGACATCCATTCCTAGAAATAAAGATAGCAAACATAGCTCCTCCATATTTACATATTCTTCTTGGAATCGCACTAAAACATCCCAATCTGATAGAAAAGGAAGTCCAAAATAGAGATGAGATAATAGCCAAGCAGAAACATTCAAATTACAGACGCAACTGGCTCAAAGCTGAAGAAAAGAAAAAAACAAAGAGTACTTTTAAAAGGAACGCTATACTAGATGATGAGAGCAGAAGAAGAATGTGGAAAAAGAGGCAAAGAGGAGTTGAAAAAAATTGAAGAGACAAAAATTACGCTGTGGGTCTAATCCAAGAAAGCTCAGAGACAGTACTACAAAAAAATAGAAAGACAAGCATACCATGGTGGAAACTTTATAGGTCACCACTGAAGAAAATGATGACATTTTAGGAGTTGCGGTCCCTACCAAAGATATGTTTGACACACTTAACTCACATTTTGCAGGCATTCACTCTTTAACCTCAAAAGCCCAACCAGAGGAAACCACATTACAAGCAGAGACTGCAACTTCTAAATACATCAAATTTTACAGACAGTGCTTTCCCAATCGCAACATTGCCAAGCAGCAAGTTTGAAAAAAGAACAGCACTGATTTTATGCATAGGACAGATTTTGGACTACGCTTTCTTAGGGAGCAGGAGGGGAACAACTCACTCACCTGTTTCACGCTTGGCAAGAAGTGCAGCCATAAGAAATGATAAAAATAGAATGAAAAATATAATAGAAAACGCCTTGCTGTTGGCATCCCCAGAACTCAACGCCCTTGTACCACAGACAAAACCCAGACAACAACAAAAATAGTTAATAATATACCCCGCAAAAAAATTTGAAAATAAAATTTTATTAGGAAAATGGTATCTGTATTGTATGTTTTGCAATTTTGTGTTTAAAAAGTAGTGTGAATTGCATTCCACGCATTCCAGTTGCATGTATGTTTCTACTGCGCGGGTAAAATTCCTGGGAAGAGACAGTGTCCACCCATCCGAGGTGAGCTGTCAGATAAGGGTGCTAGATTTATGGGTTTATGGCAAGTTGCTGGCAAACTAAAAGTGAACAGAATTTGGCTCCATGTTGAGACACGCTGATGACAATGTATTAATTCCAGAAAATAAAGAAGACTTGCGACAATTATTAAAGATTTTTGAAGAAGAAAGCAGAAAAAAGGGTTGCAATTGAATAACAAAAAGATAGAACTAATGGTGATCAGTCAAAGTTATAGTCTCCGCACATCAACATCTTTATTAAAGGTAATAAACTCAAGGGGGTCAATTCAAATACTTGAGTGGACGTAATTTACACTGAGCTTCCAGAGAATGAAATCTATACTAACAAATAACCACATCTCAATTCGCACAAGAAGAAGAGCCCTGAAGTGCTATATTGAACCCATTCTGATGTATGAATGCAAAGCTTGCACAATTTCAAAACAGTTACAAAAGAAACTGGAGACAACAAAATGAGATTCCACAAATCTCATGGACTATAAAGAAATCAACCAAAACAGTGCTACAAGAAGCCGACACTACAAGATTCAGCATAAATAGAATAAGTAAACGCCAGGCACCCTTTTTTGGACATGTCAAGAGAAGAGAGAAAGTACAAAATCTTGTGACAACTGGAATGATTGTACCAAAACAGCGTCAAAAGATGTTGATGGACTATCAAAGTAGGACGAGTGACAGAAGCACTGAAAGTGATGAGGGATAGAGATGTGTGGAAAGTCATGATAGCCAATGCTAAGAGCACAGTACCTAACTGATTGATTGATAAATTCAAAAGACAATTTTCCCTTCTGTTGAGCTATATTTGGATACAGGCGTCAATGTTGCCACTGGACTAAATTTCCCCTTCTCTTCATCTTTTATCATGCTTGTAATGGTACTAGATCTAGAGGTTTAACTATAATAACTCAACGCCCACTTTGGAAATACTTTGTATGAAACGAAACAAACTGTGACAGCACAGTAGGCCTTACAAGACTGTTGCCACAGCAGCTGTGAGCATAGTTATTGTCCAAAACGCTTTGGTCCATGTGCTCTCATGGTTGTGGAAACCTGCTCAGCAGTAAAAAATAATGCTTGGACAGTTGTGTAAGACGCTTCCAGTGGGTAAAAATCAACTGATCAATGCTGCTCTTATGGCGTACAACAATTAAAACATCATGACAATACCTCTGGAATAATGATGAGGCCCATGGACAGCAGGTGCACAGCACAATGGCCAGAGAGACTAAGTCAAATGTCGTGTTTTCCTGTTTGCTGAAGATGGATGAGATTGGGGCACTAATAACATACAGCACCTGCAATATTTCACATAAACAAAAATTTTCGTTCAATTTAATGTTAAGAGGTACCCTGTTAAAAATTTCTTCACAAAATACTTGAGTTTATAAAAAAAAAGCAACAAAAAATTAACACTACTCTGAAATACAGGCTTATCAATGCCAGTTCAATCAAAAAAATTCTTAAATGCTAAAATGTGACTTGTGCATGTTAAAATATACTAAATTTATTTTGATTTTTTTAAACATATTCATACATCATTTTTTATACAAAAATCTGAAGTTTAAAAGAAATAAACAGCTAAAGTGTTCAACTATATAACTCTCTTAAGAAGCCTATAGTGAAATATCCAGTTCAAAATGTTTATTTAATTTCAATAAGGCTTTTTTCAATTCTTTCAGCTTCCCTCTTCAAATATAATTTTTCTCTAAGAATGATTTGAAATCTTGATACCTGAGGTTATTTGTTAAAAAATATTTGTAGAGTGTGCAAGTTCTAGTAATATATAAAATAAACATCTTAAACAAAATGCAAGCAGCAACATAAAAAATATACATTGTGATGTTTAAAAGAAAGTCTTGCCATTTTTTTCCATCTCATTTATAAGACAGCCCATCGTGTCTTCATAATGCGGGAAAAGCATATCAAGGAAAATTTGATAACAATGTCAATACTTCGAAAATGTTTGTGCTGTAAAAATTTGAAATTGATTCCACATAACTTGACAATCTGGTATGAATTTGATGCCTACTTCTGTTTTTAAATAAAGAAAACTATAAAAAAAAATATGTCTGAGTATTTGTCCTCTCCGTTGTTGAAACTGAATGACACTTCTTAGACAATGTTTTAAATAATTAATGAGAGCCACAGAGAGTTTTTAAACAAGATTCCTCAATTAAAATCCATTAAAAAAAGTACCAGTTTAGTTAGCTTATGATATTTACACAACTGTTGCTTTCTGTGACTAAGACTGCTGGCTCTATTTTTTCTCATTAAATCTCAACAGCCAAAAACCTTGTGGATTGGAAGACAACCCTTTACTTTCTAATTTATCTTAAATATATATAAAAATTTAAAGGATGGAAATTGGTTTTGGTTCCTTGCCACAAAATTGTTGATGCTACTGCGAACAAACCTGGAGTCATTGACCTGTTTAAGCCTCACTCTTTGGGTCTCACGTAAATTGACTTTCAGAACGAACTGTGTTAACTAACCGGTGCTGTGTCTTTCTGAACTCTGATGATTTTCACGTGAAACTTTGACAGCCTAACACAGCGTTGATGCCCCGCATTGTGTGTCGATCGGAAGGAAGTTAACCGTTTCATATATTAATAGACAAAATTTATTAAATATTTAACATCCTCACTTCTAAATTGGCTATGGTTATCAAGAAAGTTTGTGTTGCATATTTTGTCGAGTTAATATCAATATAAAAAGTGCAAAGATGATTAATCATGTTATTAATTAATATCCTTGTCGCCTCTAGATTCTAGTTCTAGACTAGCTAACCAACATCATTCAAGATTCTAAAATGTTTTCTTTCAACCCAATATAATAATAATAATAATGAAGTTATTTCCTAGCGCCTCTTCCTACTTGTAGGCTCGAAGCTCTTTACAATAGTCTATTTACAAACGTTTAACATAATGACACTAGTCTAATATACATCTTCAGGAGTTACTAGGTTCGTTTTTGTGTGGCAAGAACAGTTGTGTTTGATTTGTTAATGGTACCTGCATCTTAGCAACGCTATGATTCACATCTGCTTTACAGGTTTTTTTTCAGCAGCTTCACATGCAGCATTTTCATTTGAAGAAACATACCTTCACTTATCTACGCTGGGTCTCCCTTACCCTTCTTTACTTTACTTTGTATACTCGCAGTTTACAGTATACTCTTCCACATAAACTTAAGTATGTTTAACTTACTTACAAGTGACAAGTTTTTGTGTTATTGGAACTTGCCCTCGTATACAATGTCTCATTATGCGCATTTGTTTTTAAATTCTCCTTTACATTTGGTGTATGTGTGCCACTGGTATTGACATCATTGCCTCTATTTACAGTATTAGTGTCTGTGTTCAAGCGTCGTATACAGGATTTACTTCAACATATACATTGTTTTAGAATCTGTACTATGCTCTTTATTTCAACCACCAATCTTAACATTAATTATACTGTGCACAGCAAAATCTCGTTAACAACATTAATTTTACTGCAGCTTAATCTCGTAACAAAGATCTAAATCTCTATGCCTGCCTGAGCCTTGTCTAGTACAACATGAAAGGTCATCACAGTTTTACAGCTATCTGAATCAGCGTTGAAATGACAATCATATCTACTAACATTACATTTCTTTTGTCGTATCATACCCTTTCATTCTGGTTTATTGAATTAATTTTTAGCAAAATTTCTTGTTACTGCTAGATACATGGCAAGTACCACAGTTACTTGTACTGAATTCTACAAGGTCATTGCAGGGTCATTACCACTAGACACTTTTGGGGTGATCATTCCTTCCTTTTTGGGGTTTACTTTTATGCATACAATGTTTTATTTTTTTATTTGCATTTCTCAGTTCCAAATGGCTGTTCTTTATCCACATCCACCACCAGAACCAGTATGTATGAATGGAGACTACATCATTTTTTTTCTCCTGCTATACTGTCTATACTAGATCGAGATTGTTGATATCCTCAAACTATTTGACTTACATAACCACTTTAAACTATTCTCAGCTATACTGGATATTGTTATACTATTCCTTCTGTTATAGTCAGCATAATTGTGAAATATGTTTCTTTTTGTTATACATAAATCGTCTATCTTATCTTATGTTTACTCTCACCCACACACACGCAAATATATCCACATGTATGTAAAGTGGTAGAACTTACAAATTCTTCATGTTGCAATGTTGTCTGTATAATACTCTTTACCCACATTTTAAACATGACTTACATTGTCCAAGTTTACAGATTGCTTGTATCTGTATCAGAAAGATACTTATCATATTACATGTTTCTATCTTCTCTACATTCACAAGATTTTAAGAATCTCTCTTTTTTGGCAGTATGTATCCGTGCTTTACATCCTAACATCCTATTGTTTACAAGATTTTTTAGGTAGTGCACATAAGGAAAACTTTATGAGGCCATTATGACCCGTAATGTATAGATATTTATGAGCATTTTTATATTCATATTTTACGTTTTGTATTACGTTTACAAGGCATTACTATACCTAAATGAAGTTTTGGGTATATTTTTATATATGTATATTGCAAATTTTTAGTTTAAATCTGTTCATTATATCTGATTCTAACAGACATCTAGGTTATCTGCAGCTCGCCCTTTACATTTGTATATCAATCTTTCTTATACTGTTTATGACTGTTTTGAGTCTAGAAAAAGAAATAAGTAGGTGGTGCTTTTGAATATGCATATTTCCTATTATACAACTTCATTAGCAACAATGATTTGCTATATCAAAACTTATGACTATACAAGCTAGATCAAAACTCTTGAAACACTACATGCAGCTTAAGTTCCGGCTTGTTTTTCTTACTTTATTGTCTTACTTGAGTTCTAGTTGGTGACTGCTTTACATTTTTTTAACACTTATGACAGTGTTAATAAAATTATGTTAGCCATGCTTATAAGCTTATTATACAAATCTCTTACCTTTTTACCTTGTATCAAAATCCTACACACATTGTTGCAGCCATATATTTCCCTAAGGGAAGTTTGTGGGGCTATCATCTGAAATGTATGCCCTTACCTTATTCTATAAAGATTTCATCCCCTGCCTCTTAGAAATGCATGAGGTGGTTATATATTTAGCTATCACTTATGCCAAATTGTCAACATTGGAATCATTTCTGCACCAGGATGCTGTGGTTGTTGGTATTATGCACCTTTATCTTACTCCATACTGTGAACATTTTTAAGATAACCACGTTAACTTGGTTTACAGTATTTTCTTAATTGAAACAGATAATAGCAATGCTTTACCTTCTATACTAGTATTTGCACTGTGCCTTTGTTTGCAATTATCACCCATGCCATCTGGATTATTGGTTGGCCAGTTGTTTTTACATTAATGTATAAGCCTTTTTTTAAAGCCTTAAAATATTTTCACTGTACTCTGAAAAGAGTATTACCTATACCTCTTAACATTTGCTATACCGCTTTTAAGCTCCTTTCCTGCTATTTATTCATATTATATTTAGATGTTTATATACTGTGTGTCTAGCTTACTCTCCTTAGCAATATTACATCCTTTCACAGGAACAAGAGTTTTTGTAATTTAACTACATGGGAAATGTTTTTACTTGATCACATAACTTACTCATGTTTACACTTTCTGATTATTATATGTTCTTCTCTCATTTCTCTTTTATATTTTCTGTACATGTAGCCTATGACTACTATAGTCCCTATTACCTCCATTTACAATATATTATTATCTGCATCCTACCCCCATTAACAAGGTTAACATCCACATATACATTTTTTATTATCTGTGTCTTGCTTATGTTTTTATTTAAGTTTCAGTTCATACAAAACTTATTTTATTGCATCTTAATCTCAATAACAAAGATGCACATGTACCAGCATCTTAAGCTTCCTTACATATCTTTAGATCCACCAGATGGTTACCATATCAACTTGAATTGCATTTCTTTAGTTGTAATTGTATTCTCCTTTTCATTCCATTATATTGTATGAATTTCAGCAACACTTCTTGTACGTTGTAGTTGTATACATGTCTATTACTCCAGTTATTGGTATCGAAACTTGCAAGGTATTTACCACAAGTAACGCGGGAAAAAAATGTGGTGTTATCTATTTGTCTCTTATGCTAACAAACAAATGTGCTTTCCCTGTATTTAAAAGGTTATCAGTTAATTCATGAAGGCTGCATCATTTATGCATACAATGATTTTTTTTCCATACTTGTATTCACTTTCAGAAGCATATACTCCACCAGTACCACCATGTGTCTGTTTAAGAATTAATAGCGATACTTTACCTTCTGTATTAGAATTTGCACTGTGCCCTTGTTTGCAATTATCAATTACGCCATCTGGATTATTGGTTGACCAAATTGTCTTTAGATAAATGTACAAGCCTTTTTTTAAGCCTTAAAATATTCTCACTGTACCTTGAAAAGAATATACCTATACTTCTTTACACCTGGTATACCGTTTTTAAGCTCCTTTCCTGCAATTTATTCATATATTTAGATGTTAACATACTGTGGTTCTAGCTTACCCTCCTTAGCAATATTACATCCTTTCACAGGAACAAGAGTTTTTGTAATTTACCTACCCGTGAAACGTTTTTACTGGATAACGTAACTTACTCCTGTTTACACTTTCTGATTATTATATGTGCTTCTCCCATTTCTCTTTTATATTTTCTGTATAATTATGTAGTACTACTATAGACTCTACTGCTTCCATTTACAATATTATTATCTGCATCCTTCCACCATTATCAAGGTCAACATCCACAAATAATTGTTTTTATTATTTGTACCTTGTTCATGTTTTTATCTTTATTTCAGCTCACCCAAAACTTATTTTACTGCATCTTAATTTCATTAAAAAGATGCATATGTACCAGCATCTTAAGTATCCTTACATATCTCTAGATCCACTCAGGTATCAGAACCTTTCTCTTTTTGAAATGGTTACTATATCAACTTGAATTGTATTTCTTTAGTTGTAATTGTCTGTATCCTCCTTTTCATTCCAGTATGTTGTATGAATTCAACAGCACTTCTTGTACTTTATAGCTGTATGCATGTCTATTGCCATAGTTATTGGTTCCGAAAATTGCAAGGTCATTGCCATAAGTAACGTGGAAAAAATGTGGGGTTGTTATCTCTTTGTCGCCTACGATTACTAACAGTGCTTTCACTATATTTAAAAGGTTGTCAGTTAATTAAGACTGCATCATTGATGCATACAATGGTTTTTATTTTATATTTGTATTAACTTTCACAAGCATAATTATACTCTATACTCCACCAGTGCCATCGTGTATATCCGTTAAAGTATGAAGTCTACAGCCTATTTGTCTCCTGTTCTACCGTCCTTACAAGAATATTGATATCTATAACCTACTTTATATAAATATCTACTTTAACACATTTCTGAATACCGGTGTACTGCCTCCCAGCTCAGTTCTCACCCTACCCTTCGCCAAACCCCTCCAAAAGTACATGATTTCCTACATTTCCTTTGTTTTATAGGTTGTGTGTTTACGAGTGAATGCTACACCATTCACGCATAGATTTTTTTATGTACTTTTTTTCTAACGTTTCACAAGAATTTTAAAGCCTTTATCATAGGCACCTTATATGTCTTTTACTTTGAGATTTTTGTATCATCAACTGACAACAAACTCTGCTCATGTCATCGAAAACAATGATGTACACTCTCCTCAATAAAATGATCTTTATATCTACAACCTATATTGTTTTTAAAAGGATTTAATAATCTTTACCTTTGCTTTTATTACATGATTTTTGTTTTCTGTATGTTATATTTTTTTGACATCTTATCTCTTTAGAGTAGTGTAAACCTTAGATTTGTAAAATTATTTTGATCTTTATACTTTATCCATGTTTACAGAGCATAAGAGATGCACATAATTCTGAACATGTTCTTAGAATTTAAAAGTGATTTTAATAAAAGAACAGGTGACGTCATAAACTACTTTGGATAGTATTTTGTAAGGCATTTTATTTTCAACGAATTTGGGGTTTCTGGTGATGATAATGGTGTAATTGGTGAAAATCATAGGCATGAAGTTTGCTTAGCAGTTCCAATATTGAAAACAGAGCAAGAGGAAAG
>JAWDGP010008077.1:0-73428 GCA_033675545.1 Elysia crispata | reverse complement strand
TTATCATTTATAAATGTATTTTTGAGAAACTACCAGAAATGATTTACTCCAAGCTGTCTAACAGTTACGCTCAATTTAAATAATCTAAAACTCTGCAAATGATGGGATGTTGACTAGTTACTCAACAATTTTCAAATAATGTGTGATTGATACTCAGTCATACTTTGGCATTCAATTTATGCTGATGTTTTTTGCTTTTCTTTTTTTTAAATGAATAGAATAATTTGGACCTGTATTTTTGTGGAAAAAAACCTTCATCTTGTATAATAATTTACTTCAAATGTTCAAAATGCCTTATTTTTACACATTACGTTTTTCGAATGAAACTTATGTCAGGTCTGAACTTCATGTTCATTGCGAGTAAAGAGTAAGACATTTATATGGCCTGACGTGGGCAAATCTGCACAGCAGATAACATACTTACAGTTTAAGATATAGATATAAATGATGAGACTGATTTTTTATTTTGTTTCTTCATAATATTGAATAAACTAAAAAAAAGTAGAGCAGCTAGCTCTAGAAACTATTCATGAAACGTATCCCACTCTTCTCTCAATAGTACGAATAGGAGATGTTAAATAATTATAATTTAAAGATACTGCTGCCGAAATTTTTTTATTTATATTTTTTCAACCAGTTTTAACATTTTTGCATATTTCAATCTCTTTTTTTTCATAACCCACAAAAAATCATACCCTGATAAAAGATGTAAAGAAAATGACAATGGCCCATTTTTTTTTTAATATGTTAATAACGCTTTTTTGGCACTAATTTTTGTTTTAAACTGTATGCTTAACCCAGCCTGAAAGAAGGGTATTCATTTAAGTTTTTTAATTTTCTTTTTATTGATTTAAACTTTTATCTCACTACATAATCATATTTGATTGTTAAGTTAAACCAATTGACACATGATCTTTCTGTACATAACTAGGAATAATCTGCTTGCCTTCAGAATTTAAAAAAAAAAAAAAAGGGGGTGGTCTGTTGTAGGTAAAAAAAATTCTCAGTATTTAGACAATATTTCTTCTATGTCAGGCATTACAATCAAGTTTGAATTTAATAACTTTCCTGAAGAGGAAACAAATGACTATCTTACAAAGTAATAATCATTTTCATGCAATATTAGGAAGGATAGAATCAACTTTTCCAATTCCAAAGGAAAAAAAAAGATCTTAGCAAAAGCTTCAGTTTTGAATTAAAAGTTACATCAAATATGTCAGGCACACTGAAGTGTACAGCATTAATTGTTGTGAGTTTCAAAAACTTCAACATAGGGGCATGAGATAATGAGTTATATCCATTAACATGAATTATGGAAATAAACTTTTCTTATGGTTCTATTAATTTGGTACACTTCAAATTTCACTCAAATGGGAAGTAAAGAGTGAAAATTTGATCACTTTGACAATAGGACAGAGTTATGTACACAAGCAAATTCAGCTGATGAATAAGAATTTAAGTGATATCTGTTTTCATAAGTGAAAATAATTACAAAATAACCTAAAAACATTGTGACAGAGTGAGAAGGAATCTAAATTTTTTTTCTTTAGCATTTGTTTGACATCTCGACACAGTTTATACATGTACTGAATGATTAAATTTGATTTAGCAGTATGTTAATAATAGTCTACTCCTCTATTTTTATAGGCCCATTTGTGAGCACTCTTTGACCTTAACATTGTGGAAGAATCACTGATAAAGGAATCACACAATCATCTTAATAAAATTCCACATGATACATGTATTCATATGACTGTTTTTTTTGTTTTTGTTTTTGTTTTGATTTTTTCAGTAGGAAGTGCATTACCAAGGAAAAGGGCAAAGCCCGCCAAAATTTAGAAAGAGAGATAGTGGATGGTCCAAGACACTCCTGAGAACATGGCAGCCCTAAAAGTTTGGATAACTTTGTGGCAATAATATGGGAAAACCTAGCTAACCTAATGGTGAGTATAGTTATATAAACATTTATTCTTTTTCTACTGTGATTCAAAATGTACTATAGGCACCTATAAACCTATACTCTTTACTCTCTCTATATACAACCTCTCTTGCAATTTCCAAATGTTTTTCATCATCACCTGGATGCAAACATTATTATTTATAAATTGTGCCATTGCCTTGTAAAAAGTAAATAAATAAATAAAACCTAACTTCTATAATAAATAAATGTTCTGCAAGTAAAAAGAGAACTGATGATTTAACTTGGTTGTTTCCAATTCAACACAAGAAATATTGTTCCGGGCAAATCATAACATGTATTTTGTATTTCTTCTACAAAGGTCATTGGATTATTGAACCTTAATTTTTTTTTTTTAGAATTTCACTTCATGTACACCAATTTAAATACCACTAGATTTAGCATATGTATTTTTAAACTCCCACAAAGGGAGTGTTAGGTATCCATAAATATTTGTTATTGAAGTTAAAATATAATATAAGAAATTAAGATAAGATAAGATAACTTTATCAATTCAACAAAGGGAAATTAAAAATGGCATGCTCTCAGGACATACAATAATTACATAGATTTTCTAGTATCACAGTATGAGTATACAGGTGACATTTATGGAGATATAAATCTATACATGTATAAGGAGGTATTAAAAGAGTGATTAAAAAAAAAAGTAAAGAAAAGGGGAGCATATCATTATGGTGTTTCTAGAATTACAACATCAGACTGGAAAGCAAAGTATAATTATGATTTAGTTATCCTTTTAATCTCCTCTTAATATAAGATGATAGATGTTGGAAAGAATGAGTTTTGGGTGTCTATTTGTTCGTGTCATTGTGACTCTGCACCGGTCACTAGTTACGTATAAATACAAAACAGTTACCGATAATGTTAAATTTTCTATCACATGGACTCATTACTCGCACATGAAACTGACAAAATTATTTGAAAATAAAAACAAAATACAAAAAAAACATCTCCTTCCTCCATTGAAAATAATATTCTCATGATTTTAACTATTGACTGATTTTTTCAGACAGGGCTGGCTCCTCACCAGCTACATGGACCTGATCCATACTGACAAGTTTAAAATAAAGTTTCAGTGATGTCTGGGACTTTTGCAACAACAATAATTTTCAAAGCATGAAAGAAAGAATTGGAGAGGACATTGGAATATTAAACTTTCTTGGTATGGATGCAGACGGAACCTTCAATTAATGGGGCAATCATCGTTTATTTCTTTTATTATGTTATCCATTAATACTTTTAACAGAAAAAAGTGTGAGTACAGAGTAAATCACCTTTTGAGAAAATGTTGTTATAGCTCACTGTGGTCATATTCTATTTTAAATATTATTTATAACACATTAAACTTATTATAAACCTACAACAATATGCCATAAAACATTTAAGAATGAAGAGGAACTTGAATCTCAACAATTGTAGTTTAAGATTATGTTTGGCAGAATATGTATGCAAGAGAACTGCAATACCAGCAAGCAACACAGCTGTCCATATTATTTGTCATTATGTTATTGTCCAGGTAAAAAAAAGTGAAGGCTCAAAGCCTAAAAAGCCTAGAAAATACTTGGGCAATGGCGAATTAGATAACCATTGTACTTCTTTATTGAAAGTGAGTAGTGATATTGTAAAAAAAAAAATATCTTGTAAAAATAGACTACTGTTCAGATCACAATAGATCATTCAATTGATTTTGTCCACCTGAGCGATTCAGAAGTAACAAGATATGATGTTGCTTGAAAGCTTTCTCATGGCATAAAGCCAACTAAGGTATTGGATATAATAACATAAATGTAATTTCAAACACTGACAGGGACAATTTAATTATACAGAATGATATAAAACAATGCAAAAATTGACAGAGACAATTTAATCAGACAGAAGTATATAAACAATTTATAAAGAACTCAAACTGAGGGATGTAAAGTTAAGTGTAGATATTACACAAAACGGCTAAGAAGAAAAAAAATTCCAACATAATTTTGCAAACTGCAATATGAAAAGCATAGAAGTTGATGATTTTTTATTGCGTATACAAAAAGAAAATCCTAGAGGAAATTGATGTTAAATCATGTTTCTGAAATTATATGTAATGATTCCACTAAATAAACAACCCTATTATGACATCCTTTTAGTGTCTTCACTGATGGTGGATATATCAATAAATAATCCCTAATATATGGACCATATCAAACAGAATATATTTAATTGGGTTGGATATTTTAATAAATAAACTAAAAAATGATGTGAAACAGATTTATGTGTTGCTGTAATGTATCTATGACTGATATGGTAGATATGTTCTATATGCTTGATAGGCATCTTTTAATAGTCCATACAAGGGTCTTCATTGTTTGTAGTACATTAAAAGGAATAGGAAAAAAAAGCATTAGTTTGAATAAATAATAAAGAACAAAAGGGTATGCAATTTAGATGGAACTGTTCACATCTACTTTAAAGAAATAGGCTGTACATAATTGAATATCGGTATTAGACAAGAAATTGAGGCACTAAATATTTTTAAGTGTTACGCAAAAAAAATGACACTTATTATAAACCTTTAACATTGATACTGATAGAACAAGAATGTAAGCAGTGCAGAAAACAAAAGACATCATTTGATTGCCAAACAATAGAAATATTTAAACAGGTATATTTTATGGCTTGTAAAATGTATACATTCAATGGGATGTAGCTGTAATAAGGTAGTGAGCGCCTAAGGGATTAAAGTTAAGGGACAAAAGTTTACTTCTAATCAACTTTTTCAATTTGAGCACAACCCCCCCTCCCGCCCTAAATTTTCAAAGTCATTACTATGAAGGGGATAAATTAAAAGAAATTGAGTATAAAATTACAAGTACTACTCCAAGTGTATATACAGGTACATGTATTTTTATACTTTTCAATGAAATGGTGAAACTCAAGTCCTTGTGCCATATTGTTGTTTGATTCTTAACATAAGTGATCTTCATGTGGAAGGGGTGCAAAAAATCTGTTATGTCCATCATGCAAATAATGAATTTTGATACAAATGATCGCCACTGATATTGATGGGTATGTTTTATTGAATTGTCATAACCATTATTTTATTGTACACCATATGAACATGATTGGAATGAAGGTGTATTTGTAGTTGAAATATTTACATGCACATTTATAAAATTGCATAAACCTTTAGTTTAGGCTCAGGAAACTTCACACAAAAATACTTTCCTTTTTTTTTATTTTGGAGATACATTGCCTCACTTGTTTCCATGGAGGTTAAATTGTCTACAAAAAAAAAATAAAAAAAAAATTATGACTACATATATGTAACTATATCGTAATCAATATGGAACTATTATTTTTGAAGGAAAACAAGAACATAAATGATGTTTTGTCCAGTCAATACCCTATTCGTTACTGTCATTTTCAACTAGTTGGCCCATGCTTTTCATAAATGACATATACGTTGTTTTTTTATGTAAAATGTCATGAACATAATCATATGGTTATTATAATCTAAATACGGTATATGTTATTTTTTTAAACTATTGTGTCATAACTTCATTGCCAAACCCAATTATATTTCCAGTATCTTGTATTTCCAAACAATGCCACTAATTTCAATCCATTATTTCTCTTAAATATTACCCATACTTGACAGATAGTTGAATGATTTAAAATGGTTTGTTCACTTAAAGTAAAAAATTATTTCACTTTTAAGCAAAGCCTTTGCATCTGGAAGATGCTGAGACCTTTTGGTCCTTAAAAGTAAAAAGTTTAGGGAACTGATGCCTGTTTAGAAATCTGTTGCAGTGTCACCTTATAAGCCTGCTATCGGTACATAGACTAACAAGACTAGCCGGTGGCTATTAAATTGTTTCTGACCTAAAAATCAAATATTTTCTAAAGCTTATGACACCATGAGAAGTGGTCTAAAACCCATTTATCAGTTTGACAGCTGTTCCATCAAATACCAGAAACTTGAGATTACAGAATTAATATCTCTGTACTTGCACACCCAAGATGTAAAGGTAAGAATAATTTTTTTGATCCCTAAATAAAAGCATTGGTGAACCAAGTGATGATACATGTATATTTAAATAACATTTCAAAGTTTATTTCCATATTATTCATTTTGCATCATTAATAACATGAACAAGAAGATAAATATACGGGTAATGTTCCTTTTTTTTCTTTTTTTTTTCTTTTTGTTAGTAGATGATGATGAATAAAACTAAAAAGGAAAAGAACTAATGGATATTTGTAGAGTAATATTTCAATTAAGATACAGTATAATCCACTTATATCGACATGCCATCAGAAGAAAATATAATGTCAGTATATCAAAATGTTGATAAATAAAATTATAGGAGTAAAGAGAGAGAGAAAAAAAAGGGACGTCACTCCGAAAAAAGGGGCTGTAGTGAGTGCACTGTCTACAGTGTGTATGTCTCTCAATATGCGTGAGAGGGGTAGATCTAGATCACTCTACAACGTGGCTTAGCAAAGTGTGTACCGAGCGCGATTTTTTTTCCCTTTTTGATGCCTGGCAGAGACGGGTTTCTCAGTCTCTGAAGCCTGGTTTTGGCTAGTACTTCATGTGCGACATGTCGATAAAGCGGAGAAATCATAAAATCATTTCGATATATTAGAATTTATTTAGTAACGATAAAGAAGGACAAAATTTTTAATTAGCAATCGCGTCGATATCTGAAAATATCGATAAAGCGGCTGTCGATATAAGTGGATTCCACTGAATAATTACACATCATTCATTTAAAGAAAACTTTATCAAGGGATCTCCTAATGTGCAATTGACTTAGTTTTCTAACTAATACTAATTACTATCCGTTTGACCAACTTTTTTTTAATTAAATGAAGTATAAATTTACTGGATTTGTATTATATCCACACATTTATATGTATAACTTTTTGTAATTCTGATCATTAAACAAACCCTCGTTACATATCACACTCCTTTTATTTGTCTGGAAAATGTTATGTTATGTGGAGTTATAGCAAGCAATTTTCAAAAATGTTTCTCAGTGATTTTCAGATGAATTAAAGAAGATATGAAATAAAACCTTTTCTTTCAAAATTACTACATTTTCCTTTCTTTTTCAGTTTTTGTCTGGTTTTTTTTTGTGTGTGTGATAATTTCACCCTTTTGATATATACTGATGTTTTCTTTTTTAAAAATTACCTTGAAAAAAAAAAAAAACAACAAAAAAGTTTTTTTTTATCATTCATGTAACCTGAACATTATCTTCCACCAAGTCATCTAATAAAAAATGAATAATAGATGCATTGATCTCTTTTATTTTAACTCGGTAATCGTTAGTCCTGATGACGGTGAAGATAAATTTTACACCAAACCAGTCTGAAAAGGTTCAAAACTTTAAAAAGAATCTTATAATTAATGGTGGAATTGAATTTTCGGTGCAATATTAAAGAAAATGATATAAAAATTAATCATTTAGATTCCAACACCAGCATGATTGTGTAACAATTTAGCCTAATAGGTACATGTAATTTAAGATAACCCTGTAATGTTTTTTAATAATACTATCTGCTTCACCATTACAAGTTATAATCTTTTATGTTCAAAATATCATTACTTACACTAGAAGATTTTAAAAAAAAATTTATTGGAATACACCCAAAACCCAATATATCAAAATGATCTATTGGATGATCTTTCTCGATCTAAGTACATAGACTTTTTAAATGAAATATGCTTTAGACCTACATTGAAATGCTGGTGCTTTATTCAAAAGTTGCCCCTATTGTTTAGTTTCCTTTGGATTTTGGTTTGCATTGCAAAGCCTATAGTCAATTGAGTCTGCAGTTCTGGACACAATATTTCATAACATCTAAAATGAAAAAGCCAACTGTTTTACAGTTGCAACAGGGGTCAAAAATGTCATCCCACTGATGCCCATCCCAAATATGCTTTAGACCTACATTGAAATGCTGGTGCTTTATTCAAAAGTTGCCCCTATTGTTTAGTTCCCTTTGGATGTTGGTTTGCATTGCAAAGCCTATAGTCAATTGAGTCTGCAGTTCTGGACACAATATTTCATAACATCTTAAATGAAAAAGCCAACTGTTTTACAGTTGCAACAGGGGTCAAAAATGTCATACCATTGATGCCCATCCCTTATGACAGATAAACTAGCAAATATTCTGTGTATCTACATCTAACTTCAATTATTAATCCTTAAAGCGTAAAAAAAACAATACTTCAAAAATTAAAAAAATTTAAGTTTGATACAAATATTGAAATAAGACATACATTACACCTGAATAAAGCAATGCCTGTGCATTTTGATTTGTGAAAATATTTTCAAAATTTAATTTCTTTTGTCTTCTAGAGCTACCTGCTGTTTGTTTATTTAACACAAGTGAAAGCTGAGCAAGATTATGTGTTAAAATATTTATTTTCAGTATATAGAGATATAAGCAGATTTGAGTTTCTCTCTGTTCATTTGCTTCTAGTTTTAAATTTCGAACTCTTGATCTAGTTTATGTTTTATTTGAAGAAGTGCTTTTAATGTGTGGAAAAAAATAAAGGAAACTGCCCCTCATGCTTATGCTGCACTATGTTCTAGATCTAGAGTTATAGTTATACCTAGATCCATTTTAGAGTAAGTCAAAATTGACTAAATTTGAATATTTGATCTTTATTTTGGACGTTCTTAAGTAATAAAAGAGGTATGTTCTTTCGCAATACACATGCAAAGTTGATTATGGAACTATGTTCCTGTCACAATTGCATCTAAATTCTAATCTACTAGATCTAGCAATCCTCGATTATATCTACTACATGTAGATAAATAAATAAAATATGATAATTCTAGGTTGAATTACTCAGTCCCAAGTAGCTATCCAAAATCATATTGAAGCTCATAGTGGTTCTGTACTTCAGCAGTTGTTACTATTTCTTAAAGATTCATTTGATTTATAACTGATTAGCTTAGGATTTATGTGATTGTGCTTGCAATTACAATTTGCATTAACAAAATTTCACTCTCATTATTTACATCTATCCAGACAAATCCAATAGCTGATTGTGAACTGGCAAGAGGTTTTGAAAATTAAAAGACGCTCTGAACATAATTATGTTCTTTCAGGTTGCAAGGAAAGAACTGTTATGTTTCATAATAATTATTTGGTGCACTGAAATGGTTTACAAGAAATGCACTTCTTGAAAACATATATGTAACATAGATTTCGCCCTGCCGACATTTTGTTCAGTCTTTATTGGGCTACACTAGATCTATCTATCTAGATCTAGATCTTGTCGTTTCAGATTATAATAAAGATCACTGATCCGCTTAAAAATGCAACGTTGGAGTGTCATCCATAGTGGCACTATATACTTAAACATCTCCTTTTATTAACTTTCATTGTCATTTCTATATCAAAGTTATCTGTTGTTCAGACTATGTATCATTTTCTTAGATCATTGGTTAATAGCGAATTGTTTACTGTCACAACAAAGGTCAAACAAATGCTCCTTGCTTACAAGAGATGAACTTTGAGTTTTTAAATTGAGTTATATTTTCTTCTTTACGTCATAATGTTACAGGTTCCACGGAAACATTTTTCAAGAAAAGGGTACTCTGTTGTCTCAAAGTAGCTTGTGCAAAAAGAGTAGTCCTTCCATGAATTCTATAAATAGAAATGTTTCAGGTGTCATTTAGACAGACTCCTTTTTCTCTCGATTAGAAAATATGGCCACGGCGCTGATTCCACAATGGAGCAGGTGGAAGATGAAAGGAGGGCAACGTCGTGCAAGAGTGGTTGCCCTCCTGGTTAATCAACTACATGTATGGAACTGATCATGGTACTTCAAGAGTTAGTAGATCAGTTGTGAGTTTATTGAAACAACTGAAATCTTTTTAATATGAGAACATATAACTGAGGAATATTTCCAGCATTATTTGTATACCTTTCCAAGATTTTATAATAGTTTTATTCTGTGCTCTTTCATTTTTTCCCCCCATTTGTCTATTTTAATTTCTTTTTTTTTTCTTTTAGCTTGAGTGGATTTTTGTAGTTTTCTAAAGGCACATAATAATATCCAATATTCAAATGCATGAATTTATTCACATTAATTTTGACTCTCTATTAGACTATGCTAGTAGTACTAATTTTAGGCTCTGCAGCATATTTTTTTTACCTATACGACTCTGTCTTGTGAGGTAGAAAAAAAACCCAGTTTTCAACAAGTTTTAAGCACCTTTGAATAAACAGGAGTACAAAGTCTATAACTTTAAGTGAATAAATAAAATAGTTTTTGTTAACTTATGTCGCATCGATGCCTGCCCATTTCTGACACACCGTTCATTGATGACATAAATGCATTAAGTCGAAAAACTATAGTGGTGAAGCTGTTACAAAAATTTAGTCATCTGCGTCAAATAATCATCAAATATAAATACATGTATTTCCAACATAACCAGTGAGCCTTCATGCGTGCATGCCAAAGTGTGAGTGTGTGGTTATTTTATCTTTTTTTTTTAAGCTTTAGTCCCGCGAACGACGGCTTGTTCCAGTAGGCTTAGTTACTCTAATAAAGTAATTACAAAAAAAGCTTTTATTAATAATGTCAAAATACTAGCATCGGAATAGTAGTAGTAGTAGCAGTGGCAGCAGTTGTAGTAGTAGTAGTAGTACATGTGATAGTAGTAGCAATTTTCAGTAGATATGCTGTCTTCTGTAGCTTTAGTGTTATAGGACAATTCATGGTGTCAATGGATATATCTGAAGTGTTAACTAAGGGAGAGAAGCCATGGTGTGATAATTACTAACATTATGTACAATATGTAGTTGTAGACTGGCCTTTGGCATTAATGTCTGCTTGATTTTTGCCAAAATAGGAACCTTTACCCAAAAATTTCAGCCAAGGAATACAATGTGTCTCTGAACCTTTGGGCATTTAAACACCATCCAATATGTCGTAGTCTGGAGGATTTTAACAGAACTTTAAAGAAGAGAAATTCAAAGAAATAGATGTAGATCTACTACAAGACAAATCTATCTAATGAATTGAAAGAAGATCTGCTCAAAGATAAACCTATCTTATGAAATAGATGAGGATCTGATAGTAAAAGACAAACCTATCTAATGAAATGGATGAAGATCTGCAAATAGACAAACCTATCTAATAAAATGAATGAAGATCTGCTAGTAACAGACAAACCTGTCTAATGAAATGAAAGAAGATCTGCAGACAAACCTACCAAACGTTAAAATTTTCAAGACTGCTGTATTCTCCGTGTAAATCTATAGATGAACAATCTTCATTGATGGGAAGGGAGACACACGGGAATATTTTTCACATGGGTCCAGATTAAAAAAAATTAGATAAACTCAGTTTCAGATTCTGTAAACAATCCTGAGCATTTTGCTTTTTATTTGAAAGTTCTATCTTGTTTGGACTAAAAGTTATGGATTTTTAAAATCACCTGGTTGAGAAAGTATTTTTTTGAGGAAATGCCCTTTAAAGTTGAAGTGCATGTACTTTTTTTCACTGAAAGTGAAATGTTAATGCCACAAATCTGATCTGAAGTGGTTTCTCAATTTCATGTAATTGAATATGTCAGATATTTCAGAAAGTGGAATGAACTGATAAATGGAGTTTCTAACGAACGAAACTTCAATTTTAGAACTTAGACTTGAAAATCAACATAAAATAGATCTAGAGCAAAACTAGACTTAGCGACATCCGAGGGTTTTTCCGTGCACACACACACACCCAAATGTTTGTGAAAGAGTTTTCTCAACATTAATAAAGATGACCATTGTCAAATTTCATGCCTTGACTGAAGAAATTGGCAGGAAAAGCAAATATGTTATCATTTAAATCTGCAAGCAGAGAACAAATACATGTACACTGTATCTGTTACATCTAGAAAATGTGGAATGCAAAAAGACAAATTTTTATTCGTAGAATCAAACGGAAAATATTTCCTTCTTTTACTATGAGACACGATGCATGAATTATGTTGAACAGTTTTTTGAATTACCTGTTCATTTGTTTGCTCTTTCTATAACGATTTTTGCCCACTTTGATGTGATTTACAACAAAGACCTTGTTTCTGATTTACACCCCGCCAAGTTTCCATGTCAAGTCTGAAGATTTGGAATCTCCTCATGGTGAGTAAGGAGATCAATGGAGCTGAGTACATTGCCTGAGAACAGACTATGTCTGCATACCTGAGCTGCTGCATCAGAAGGAATTTCCAACTGGGCACACCTTTTACAAGCCTTTGACAAGGATAGTCAAAGTAGTTGAAGTTACGAAAAAAAAAAGGACCAGGTCATTTCATTTAATAGCTGCTTTATCATTGACTAAATTACCATGAACTTAAATAAGAAACATACTTTGATGAATAGTAATAGAAAACATAAAACATAATGCCATGATGTTTATTTGACACTTATTTTAATCATACGTATATTCACACACATACGTGGTGATAGCTGGCTCTAGTTTCTGACAAAAACATTCATGGGACTCAGTACATGGAGGTCTAGCCTTGTTTTAATATTTTGTGTAATGCTGTAACCTGAAAAGGAAAAAAATACACAAAGGAGTTCAGCAAATAGATGTACTTAAATTAATAATACAATTTAAAACATGTTTCACACTGACTTTTATCCCTTTCACATTACATAGCTAGAAAGACTTTGACTAAATTTCCGATTGCTTAAATCATATTTTTCTGTCAAGCAGCTACACAACAGAGCCTCAATATAAACCAGAGTTCTTGGCATCTTGCTGCAGATCTAAAAAATAGAAAAAATAACCTCAGTTCCAGTTTACTTAAACAAAGAAGCAACGACTGATAAAGAAAAAAATTACCTCTGATCTGTAATAACTTAGAATTCAATCTCTCAACTAACACTTAAATGCATTGGATCATGATACTGATCGTTCACAATCCTATTTGTGCCACAGTCTAGACACTCTATAGATGGATATCCAGTGTATGGCTTGTCACAAAACTAACCTGAACAGAAGACATCGACCTTTGTTGTTTCCCAGGGCTAGATAGCCACTGGAGGGAGAGAAATCCATGCACATGACGCTGCTAATGCATGGGTCAAACTGTTCAGGGAAGTTTGGCAACACAGACAGTGACGGGAAGTGTACCTGCCAAATAAACATTTATTAAAATATAAATCTATTTTTTTTTAAAAATCAATTAAGTTGGGAGAAGCACTCAGAATAAGTAAAGTTCATTATGAACATTGTCAATCATTGAGAATTTTCAAAGATTTACATAAGGGGCAAAAGAAAGAATTTTTATGTAATGTTCTAAACATCACTGCAACTTTGCAAATTAGTTTGATAAAATAGTGTACACTACATGGGAATAAGTAGCAACTGTCATAGCGCACAATAGAACATAATGGTTCTAAGGTCTAAAAATGTCAATATTGGTGATAGAATCGATACACAGAAACAGCTGTGATTCAGGCAGTAGATAATAAGCCATAAGATGGGGAATTATCTTTTAGTCAAAATATACATGAAATGTAATCTCTTCATTCAATTGTAACAAGTTTACTTTTACTGAGTTATTCAAATTCAATGAGTTAAGTGGTGAGCAGAGACTGTGAAGTGCAATTGCTCTTTTTCTAATCAATCAAAGATGCCAACCAGGCCTGAAAATTTTTTCACTCCCCCACTCCACACACGCACCCACACCTATATGCATATTCCATTCCAATCAATCACTTCATTGACCCTTACTCCTGGAAGGTATGCCTGATGTTTACTAATTCTGTTGTGTTTGCGGATGCTTGAAAATAGATCTATGCCAGATGTTTATTAAATCTACTTTGCTCATGCTTCAATGAAATTGTCAGGGGAAGTTGCTTTTCTAAACCAATCTGTTTCAGTAAGATTGTCTTCATTGTACTTCCTTTACTTAACAGCAAGTTTTATAACTTTTTCTCATATCCACATTTTTTCCATTTTTGATTAAATTTACCGGAAATTTTAAAATTGCCAGAACAATGGCATCTCTGATCAATGCCTGCTTTCCCTACTTAAGCAATCTGGGCACAAACGATGAAGCTTTAGTTTAAAACTAAGGTAAGGCAATACATGTACTTTAATCCAAGAACCTTCTTGAGCAATGTTTTCTTATTTTTGAATCCGCTTTCATTTGCTTTAAATAATAATGCTATTTTAAATTGCGGTTCCTATTTTTTTCTGTTTGATCGTCTTGAATAACTATTGGGACAGAGTGCAGAGAGCTATCCCAGCTTGCTCCCTTTCCTATGTTTTGTCATCAATATTGCTCTTCAAATTTTTCACAGAATTTAGATGACTAATTAAAGAAAAACTTCTATTTACTTCATTGCCTAATTGATTTATTTTCCAAGAGTGTCCAGATGTTTATCCGGTTGACAAAGTGTTGAGGATAGATTTCTGGATATTTATTTGTGGAATAGCTTTTAGTAAAGATTTAGATTAGATCTATTGAAAATAAAGTCTACACTAGATCTAGATCTGAATAAAAATTTAACTGTACAGTAAGAATAGATCAAGATTTCATCATTTAAATCTATAAATCAAGAATTTTTCGAGGTTCTGAATTATAAATATCCTATCCTTGATGATCTTTATGGATTTCTTCTCTTCACTTCCAAACTAAACATTAAGTGTAGAATTTCAGAGACGTAGCTCTAAATACACAGTAAGCAAACCCAGAACATGATTCCAATTAAATTTGGGCTATCTGAAGTGACATCTTGATTAATCTAACACTAAATCTTTGAAATATCTAACACATTCTGATCTAGATAGCTGCTTGCTGGGTTTCATTTTATTGAAAGATTAGGATTAGATTTCAAACTTTAGCTTTGCTTGACTCATGTCTGTAAATTCATGATAAATATTAAATCTGATTAGTCATCTGAAGAACTAGACCACTATTTTTTTTTATTTGGTCTATGTTCAAAACAGAAAATTCAAGCATGAAAAAAAATAATAGTTATACTGGTTGTGGACACGATTATGTCAATATAATGCTTCACAGAGAGGTGCACACACTCACATGCAATGTATAAAGATGGAAAAGACTTTCAACAAATATAGGCCAAGTTTTGAAACACTGATCGAGTTGCATCACCAGGGGCTATGTGTTTGGGTTTACTTATCCATTTGAATGTTTACCTCCACCAAAGGCTTTCAATCACTGAAAAAAAATCCAGTTTTTAAAGGGAATTTTATTTCAAACAAGGAATCCTTCCCAAATACAGATTCCGGATGTTACTTTAAAAGCAAAGTAAAAAATTAGTTGTAAGGATTAGTGATAACTTTTTTAGAATTTCAGACTAGCACATTAATGTGCGAGTGTCAGTTTGATACACCTCACTGCCAACATGAGGTTAAAGCTACAGTGCCCTCCACTTAATTCGACATCTCATTATTCAACTTTTCCCTTTATTTGACATAACAAAAAGTCCAGAATAATTTCCTTTTATCACTACTAATAGATTTTTCGACAAATAGACGTTTGGTCCGCTACTTTCTCCTAATTCGACAGAATTTCCATCGTGTTTCGGTATCAAAATCATCCAAAATACCATCGAATTTTAACCTAACCTCATGATTTACATCTAGAGATATATAGCGTGTAAACTAGTACAACTCAAGACAGACGTTTGTGTGTGTGTGATTGTGAGAGGAAAAGGGGGATTCACGGGGAAGACCATAAACAAAACACCCTTGTGTGCTGTTGTGAGAGAAAGAAAGGGAGTCAGAGGCAGAGAGAGTCTGGCGCCTTGAGCACAAAGCTAGTACTCCTTGATCTTGCCCACAAAGCATTTGGGATCAGGGGAGAGGTGAGGCGGCAGGCTGGCCTGTGACCGGCTTGTCATGTGGGAAGGGGAGGTAGAGTACTGTTTGTAATGGTTCAAGGGATGGGTTTTATTCCACTCAGTTATCCGATGGTGTAACATTATAGGCTGATGCGATGCAAGGCAAGCTGTCTACTCTAGATCTAGATCTGGGCCTAGCTAGTCCTGAGTGTCAGCCAAGATTGAACCTATCAGTATCACCATTTCACCTTTGCCTAGACACATATGCACATGTAGACCTAAACCACGATCAATACTGTCACAGTTGTAGAGGATACATCGTAAAATCTAAAGAAAACCCTGATCAACTTACCAAGAAGTCTCGAAGCATAACAATGTCTGGACAAAAAAGAGCTTACAAGACCCTCACAATTTAAAACAAACTGAAACTTCTCGCAGATGTGGATATAAAAATAACGAAGAAAAGAACATCGCTGCGAAATATGGCATTCCCCATAACACTCTTTCCACCATCATCAAGAATAGAGAGAAGATAGAACGGCCAGCAATATCAAACGAATTTCAGCCAGAAAGAGACAGTGCACTAGCGAGAAAGCGGATATTGACCAATCATTATTTCAATGGTTCAAGCAAGCCAGGGCAATGAGTGCACCGATATCTAATCGAAACGGCGACTAACTACCCAACTTTTAGTTCAGTGGGCGAAAAGCCATTAAGACGACCGCTCGGGGGCCCACCAGGGTCAAATCACGGTCACGGGTCATAAAATTTTACCTGTGCAAGCCTGGTGCGACAGTCAATTTTCTGACTGATATTTTACATTTTCTTATAACTTTTAAGACCAATGGAACTTAAATTAAATGATATCCAATTACCGGTATTATTTTAACTTTAGAAACATGCAGATAAAATATAGCTGTTTTATTTGATACATTTTTGTATGAAATATGCACAATTGTCACTTACTTATAAATTGTCAAAAACTAGCTATTTTTTCAAATGGACTGTGAAAAAGCAAGAGTGGTTAAAATTTAAATAACTTTTATTTGCAACCAACATTTTTCTTCAAAGTAAAATGCGAAAATGAAGTAAAAATTGAGCCTACAGTGGTATAAAAATCAGCTTGAAATGTAGAATCAAATGGTCAGTAGGGGATGTTTATTAGATGGTCGCTGCTTGAGCGGGGCTGCCGGTTGGCAGATAACAGGCTGATCATCTGGGGTATGGTGTTAGTTTATCTTTAGCTTGTTGGTGTGTTGATGATAAGGTTTGTTTTATGAATTAGTAATAAAGTGACTGACTGTTAAAAGGAGGTGTGTTGAGTAACAAAGAAGTTTATAATGCTAGAAGAAGTGAGGACGCTTGCCACAATGTACACATTATATACACACGAATCAAGTGAAAGGTTTGTTAACATTAATGTTAACACCTGTAAGATTTTCGTTCTGTTACAATCTTATTCTTAATGAGCTTTGGGTGGTCTGCAAAACTGTCTCCATAGTGAAAGCTGTCTTTGTACTCTCACGTCTCATACCTCTTGCCCTGTGCTCTATTAACAAACCTATGGGCCCTTATCCAGCTCACACAATGTTTCTCTAAAATATGATGCTTAGGGGTTATTTTGTTTGGAAATGCATTTCTGTAATGCTTCATGTATAATCCAATAACTTCATCTGCCTTATCTATGTCTGTTGAGAAACTGGTTGCGAGTGCGAGGCTGCTACATGTACATCCCTGAAGCTGTAGTCGATCTTGTTATACTTTAATTCTAACTGGATTACTTTGGTGATGAGAGATCCTTGTTACATGTTTGCTACCACTATGTCTATTGCTATCTTAGTTGTTTGCAGATTTTTTGGCTTAAGTGGCAAAGATTTCCTATTAAGATTCCGCCATGAAAAGCTAGTCTAACTTGATCCTTTGCATCTCTAGCTAGGCTTTTTTCCTTTTCTTATTTGCACTAAATTCAAGCATTTTCTGCCGCACAGTCTGCACAAATTTTCAATCTGTCAGTATGGTTCTTTTTGCGAATGTTCCAGTATCCTAAGCTTCAAAAACAAATGAAGAGAGGATTTAACTCATGCCCACATGAAGCAAAAAGATAGGACAAAATAGTTTATCTTACTGAAAAAAAACTATCCATCACTGTATAGCTGTTTAATGTGTTTCAAGTGTGTAACATTTAGACCCTACGAAACTAAATCATATTTTTCATAATATACGACTGGCGAAAATTTTCTATGACAACCTATGATATGGAAAGCCTCAGTTCAAAGCTGCACAACGCTTTCAGTTTTTTACATTTTACGATATGGTTTTCGATGTTAAAATCTTCAAAGAAAAACAAATTAAAAGCAATAAAAAAAATAAAAATCGTTGGTTGCAAAATTTTGTTATTATTAATTAAAATTTGCACTCACTTTTTTTCACTTCATGAAACACACTTTGCGTAATCGTTAAAAAAACTCTCACTTCTTAACGGATTTGAAAGAAAAAAAATACTAAATGAGAGTAGAAAAATTAAAGAACAAGGCTGTAGTAAACATTTAAGCATCCACATCGTAGATCACGCATAAGGACTAGATGATATTGCTTAAAAAATCATCACTTTTAATTGGACCATTTATCTCCGCTGGAAGGGCCATAAAACAATTCTTATCAGCAGCACTCAGGGTGGTCACCTCATATCAGGGGTCAGCTAGTGGTCAATCTCGCACCTCTGCGCAGGTAAAGGCAACAAAGAAGGAAAAACTAAAGATCCACTTTTGAAGCGGTTTTAGTCGGCGTGTCCAATTCTTGCAGCCAGGCAGAATTGATTGCTTTGCAACTGGGAACAACTGGATTCACAGCAACTGTTGGATGGATTGAGCACTTCAAACGCCGTCATAATATAGCTATACGCCAAGTGTGCAGCGAGGCGGCAGCTGTAGATGAGACTGTCATCAATGACTGTACAGAGTGATTTGCCCTCTGTTCTTCAAGACTACAGCAACGTTGATATATTTAATGCTGATGAAACCGTGATTTTTCTACAAATGTCTGCCAGACAAATCCCTTGCTTTGAAGGGCGAGAAATGTGTGGGTGGCAAGAAAGCAAAAGAAAGACTGACAGTAATGGTGGCTGCAAACATGTCTGGAACAGAAAAGTTGCCCCTTCTAATCATAAGCAAATTTCTAAAGCCGCGCTGAAAAACATGAAAAGTCTTCCAAAAACCGTGATTTTTCTACAAATGTCTGCCAGACAAATCCCTTGCTTTGAAGGGCGAGAAATGTGTGGGTGGCAAGAAAGCAAAAGAAAGACTGACAGTAATGGTGGCTGCAAACATGTCTGGAACAGAAAAGTTGCCCCTTCTAATCATAAGCAAATTTCTAAAGCCGCGCTGAAAAACATGAAAAGTCTTCCAATATACAAAGGGCAAACAAGAAGGCATGGATGACCAGTGACATATTTGAAGGCTGGCTAAGAAAACTGGACAGACAATTCCTACTACAAGGAAGGTCAGTGGCAATGGTGGTAGACAATTGCCCTCCACATGCACAGCTTGAAAACTTAAGAGCCATCATACTCGTCTTTCTTCCGCCGAATACCACAAGCCATTTACAGCCATGTGACCAGGGAATAATATACTCATTAAAAATTACAACTGCACGCGCATGGTAAGAAAGTACCTGTCACACATCGAAGACCAATGCCTGATGCATAAGCGAAACCTTCGACTGCCTAAAATTTCATCATTTCCATTGCTGATGCTCTGTTTGACATGAGACTGGCCTTGGACAGAGTGAGTGAAGAGACCATCAAAAACTGCTTTCGTCACGCAGGATTTGACAGACAGCCACAGGGTCAAGAAACAGAAGAGTGCAGCAATAGCCCTGTTACTAGCGATCTACACAGAGTGATGGATTTCTTGGCAGAAAAGGCCTCAGTGGACACACTTCCAGAGGACTTTATTTTGATAGACAAAAACCTCCAGACAACAGCAGAGATGGCTGTCTCTGAAATCATTCAAAGCTGTCAAAGAGCTGAGTCAGAGTCAGAGGAAGAAGACGAAACAGAGGAGCCGCCGAGAAAGATCACCATCAGCCAGGCAAGAAGTCCATTAGCACAGTTGAGCAATTTTGCAAGGCAGCAAGAGAAAGGCCATTCCCTTTTTCCTCACATTGGCATTCTTGAGGACAAAGGAGAGGAAATTTCCTCGAACATTATGTAGCAAACAACTCTAAATGCATTCTTCATTAGACTAATGAGTGGGCATGCTAAAAATCCCAACAGCCCTTTTCAGGGCTAAACAATAAACAATTTTTTTTTTCTGCTGTAAGCTCACCATCCTCTTTGTCATTTTTTTTTCACCAAAGGAAATAACTGCAGAAAGCTAAATGAGGCTACAATGGGTCCTATTTGTAAGTCTTTATTGTAGAGCTATATGCAAACTTATAATGTCATTAAACAGATTTTAAAATTTATTAATTTTAATATTATCTCCTAATTCGATGGACATTTTTTGGTCCCTTAAATGTCGATTTATCAGGTGTGCACTGTATATGAGTGCAAGGAGGCCTGCAGCGACTCACAAGCTTGACTGCTCTTTCCAGGTCTTTTGACCTAAGGGCCAGCAATTCTGACTGTGAGTTAAACAAGGCACCGTTACAGCATGTGGTTAGATTCTTAATAAGCCTCAAGGGTTCTGGACGCCTTGTCTGCATGGCTGTGTCATGGTCATAGACAGATACAATTCCACTTGAAGAGCTGAGGATTGAAATATGATGCTTTCATGATAAAAAAGCAAATGTACCTAATAAATTCAGCCCCCATATTTAGGTCCCCAAAAATCTTGTTAAAGCTCATGGGAGATACAAGAACAAAATGTAATAACTGATTAACCAATGTCAATGTTTAGAAGCACAAGTAAGAAATAAAATGATTAATCAATATCAATGTTCAGACTAATGCCTCCTCAATTCTTTTAAGATGTTATCTTCTTAAGACGTTATCACAAAGGGGAATCAATCTTTAAAATATCTTCCACAAATCTTGAACAACTCACCCACACACTACATAGTTGTTATCTGGAGAGACTGTAAGAGACACACCGTTGATGCAACCGTTATCGCTGAAGCGATGGATGCAGTCCCGTGCAGTCATGTCCCACACATAGACCTCGCCATCACCTGCAAATCATGATTATTGTTGTCAACTTCTTTACTCACATGAGTTTGAGAATTTAACATTGAGGCCATTACTTTCTTCCTCAGGAAAAAAAACATCTATCACTTTAAAGACACTGCACTAGGAACAAAACTGTTATTGCCTGAAGTGAACGCATATTGTTTGTCTACAACAATCCTTGAAGACATGAATTGGAGAACAAATTTTTGGGTAAAAATGAGATTCTACTCTTCTGATTTCTGTATTGTGGTAAGGTAGGTAGGCCTATTGTTTTTTTTTTCTTCCTTTGACATTAGTTTTCGATCCATAATGAAGAGAATGTTTTCTACAAAATTCTTATAGATTTCTGATGGTATTTTAAAAAGTAGATGAATGTCCAATGCAAAAATGATAGAGGGTCCATTTACTCAAGCAAGGGAAGTTACCAGTTGTAAACTGACTACGTAAGAACATTCCAGAGTACCTGCTTTTTAATTCCTTTTAATTACTATGGCACTAAAACAGACTTACTGCCAAACGAATACATGAAGTTTCCATCTTTTGAGAAGCAAATTGCTGCTACAAGTCCATTCATCTTCACAGAGTCAATAAGCTCCTTACTCTGGGAAAAAAATTACAAATAAGAAAATGACAATGGATCAAGAATGATAAAAATCTCAATATCAGAATCGCATTTTTTGTTTGTGATCTTATAAAAAAACAATCTACCTATCTTTCATGTACTTTTGCCTTCCTCCCACTGATATTTTTTCTGCTACGAATATCACTCCAGGAGCATAAAACTCATGCTTAAGATATAACTGCTTGTTTCAGGCTCGTTTAGCTGTCAAGAGCGCAAAGTGATTTATCACCTGTGCGGTGCAGGCTCAGTGTATGAGATAACGATAACGGGAGGGATGGACAAGTGTGTGCGAAGGTACAGCTACCAGGTCAGTTGAGCTATCGCATTAATCGTGCTTGCCTGCCAACACAGCACAGAAATTCGTTAATTTTATTTGTTTTCAACTTTTATTTACTAATGCAGTTTTAAACTGATGGTGTCAAACAAGGTATCATTTTAAAGTGCTTTTTATTATCTTTCTAATGGTGTAAAGGTAAAAGTATGTTATTTCTAATTAAACATTTATCATCCTTTGCGTAAACAATAGCATCACGTTAAAAAATTTTTTGCTTTTAATTAAAAAAAAAAAACAAAAAAAAACTCCCTCACTGGATTTTTCAATAATAAATAAATTTATGCAATGGTATTATCATAAACAAAAATTTGTGAAAGTTTCAAAAAAGGGACCCAAAAAGTATTGTCTGTAGGACAGTGTAAAGCCAGTTTAGTGCTCTCGAGATAATGGTAAGAAGTTGGGTAAAAAAAACCATCATTACATTTTTTTTTCCTTATTTTTAGCATTAAATTCGTAATTCGTCTAAGCCAAATACTTTGTGTAGGGACATCATTTCGCAAATTTATATTTCATGTATTTTCCAAGGCAGAAATTTTTAATGAACATTTCAACTCCATATAAGAAGAAGTTCCGAGAGATATAAGTTATAACTTTCCATAGTTATATAAGCCTTGGAAACGCTGTAATGGCTTATACCATAGACACCACAATAAATGTGTCAATTAATTATGTAGAATTTGCTGCAATCGTTCTTGGACGAGAAAGCAAAAAGATTCAAGAGAAAAACCTTTGGAAAAATAAAAAAGATGATATATTTTTCACATACTGTATAATATTAACATTGAGGATGACGTTTGTAAAACTAACAAACATTCAACAACTATTATATGTTCCTAGTGTGATGTGAAGATAAGAAAAGTCAGACTAAGAAAGTTATGGTTCAGAATGTGAAGGACTTTGTGTCTGCTGCTGCACACCTGTGGACTGAATATAATTCAGAAAAAAAGATGAAAGTAATAATGGAGTGCCATCTTCTTCAGGTCGCACCTTTTTTTACACACATATACATGTTCCCTCAACGAAGAGGCAAAAACCTCAATATTTAGCCAATGTAATTATCTGGCTGGTAGTGGTACATACTATGTAAAATAATTACACACACAAACACACACACAATCAAAGCATACAGAGACCTATTCACATTGTACATACGTGTGCACAAAGTACGTGCACAAACATGGTTTGTGGTTTCTTCACTGGACGCAGACGTTTCAGCATTAAAACATCTTATTCAATGCTGGAGATAGAATTACATGGATTATCTTTATGGTTCGTCATACAGACTGATGGCGGGAAGCCAAGCCCCCGCCAACCAGTCTGATTAATAAATGTGAACTGGACTGGTGTTAAGATAAAGAAGTGGCAATTGTAGATCTTCAAAGAGGGTATCAGAAACAAAATTTATTATGTGAGCAGTTCATACATCTAACTCTATACTGGTATGGTTTCTAATCTGTTGATGGTGAGGAACCTTTTATTTGTATTTGTTTATAAGCGAGTCTTTCCATCACAAAAAGACTGATATAAAAGACTAAAAAAAATATCGTCATTAGCTGCCTATTTTTTTCCCCATGATGAATGTAATATCTATACAAAGAGTGAGATGTCGGTAATTAATCTAAATTAATACAAACAGTAAGACACATTTTGCTGATTTTTTACAATTTTTTTTTGTTTTTGTGTACCAAATGGGGTAAGTCTGGGTCATGCTGACCTTCTTCACTGAGCGGCCACCACGTAAATTAACCTCATGACATTTGTAGTGCTGCAGAGCTCCGCAGGCAAACTTAAATGCAAGCTCTTAACAGTCGTGAGGACATGACAGTCTTTGACAGACTACATGTCACTCATTTTTCACTCCGATTCAACCCTGAAAATGCTACATTTCTTGAGAAATGGGAGTAAGCAACATGCGCCATTAGAAGGTAGAAGAATAAAATATAATGCTGATTGTAGAAGTTTCTAAGAATGGAAAAAGTTAAAGTTTATAGGCTTTAAGAAATTGTTTTGCAAAACTTTCCATCTCCTAAAAATGTCTTCTGCAAGGAGAAGGCAAAAACCAGAGAGAATGAACAATATATTTTCATTAAAACACAATTAAAGAAAATCGTTAAAATCAAACGATACAAGTATGTGGCCCGTAAATAAATGTCTACAAACTCACACCAAGACCCAATCTGCATGATAATAGAGGAAAGAAACAGCAGTAAATGTAATGTATGGAAATGTGAGAGCCTTGGGCAGTAACTAGAGCTTACTTAAAACTGGCAACATGGCAGATTTAGAGGAATGCCAAAAGGTTGAGGCAGAACTGGATAGAGTTAGAAACAAAGGCTTAGGACAAGCCAAGAATCTCTGTACCATACATGACCTATGCTCCATATGCTATTCCTAAACTTTGAAGCCACAAAGGTAAAATATTTACTTACAGTTTGAGAGAAAAGATGAATGTAGCCATGTTCACCAAAGAAGGCTATGAATCTGCCATCAGGTGATATCACAAACCTGGATGTGTCTTTAATCTCTAGACCTAGAGATAGAATAAAAGAGAAAAAAACAAAAACTCACAAGCATCATATGACTTTCTCATACATTACCATGCAACAAACATTCCACCGTATACTCAGAAATATAAGTATAGAGACTTACTTTAACTCACTCAGCGCCCAGTTATTTTTAGGTTCACATATGCTCGGCGCCCAGGGTTTTGGGGGTATTTTTAAAAAAATCACTGCAACTTTAATTATTAAGCAATATACATGTAATTTACACACATATAAATACATAAATTGATGTTTGTAAAACAAATTTGAAGTCAATGTGTTGATTAGATTTTTGTTTTAAAGATTTTTTTTTACAAATGCTTTAATTTGAGTAAAAAAATTGGTGTTTGAAAAGACCACTGGTTCATAATAAAGCACAAAATGATTATTGCGGCTTTGTTTGTCTTTTTTTGACTGGTGAATTGAATGAGGTTGAATAAGTAATGGTTACAAACAGTTTTTCTTCACTTACATGGCCAACTTCACGTCAACAGCATAGTTGCAGAAGTCCTGACTGGTTACACTGAGACCTAGCACTAGAAGCAGAAGAAGACTGTTCCAAACTAGATTTCTTCCCTTTCTGATTTCCTTTACCTTTACCCTTACTAGATCTAGGCCTAGACCTTGATTTCCTTGCGCTAGATTCAATCTCCGAGTCTGAACTGGATTGTAGATCTAGCTCTACTCGCAATTTTTTACTCTTTGGTTCATATTCTGGGTCTTTATGCCTGTCTATATATTCCTCTGATGTATAAGAATTATCAAATACATCAAAAACATTTCTTTTCTCAGTCATTTTGACGATCGTATCCTGGATACCTTCCACTAGTTATCTGGTAAACTTAGATCTCGACTTGTGTTGTGAAAGTGTTCGGAGCAGGGTCCCTTTAAAAATGTTTAAAAATAAACTACTAGGAATTTCCGTTTGAAATTGAAAGTGATAGTGGATAAGATGTTTCACTAACCTACAGAGGCCTTCCCGCAGCGCTTACGGGATTTGGCTAGGAGAAAAAAAAATTGCTTTGATGGTTCCTGCAACCCTTACGGGAAGGGCTCTGGGGGAAATTTAGGCTTCCCGCAACAGTTGCGGGAGAATCCCAGAGTTAGTTAATATGTGGCTCCATGACTGGGACAGTTTAAATTGATTAAAAAAAAACCTGTTAAGTTTTTATAAATTAAAAAACCTTTGAGCTTTTCATTTTGCTGATATGAGTTAATCACCTTTTAGCTTTGGCCTAAAAGTGATGCCACTGCTGCCCTCCATGTCATAGATGTAGAAGCTCTTGTGCTTTGACCCGATAATAATTTCACTGCCACCTCGACTAAAGCGGGAGCAGTAGACTGGACAACGATCCAGAAATATGCTGTGGATCTTTCTGTTTTGCTTTCCATCAATCTAAAGACAAAGAGAGATGTTCACAAAATAATTCGAAATTTGAATATATAGAAAAATAGTTGAAAAAAAAAAAGGTATGTAATACATAAAGCTCATCACCAGCTACTCTAGAAGAAATATTCAAGGGTTTTTGTGATGAAAATATGTGGCGAGACCAACATAAAATTAAAAAGAAGTTAACCATAAATGATATTTATCTTTGTATGTGCTCCTGGCTACATGAAAATTTCTTGTCAATGAGAGGATGCCTTATTTGCACTTTAAGGTACAAAGTATAAGCAAGCTAATTCAACAGACTGTTGACTTCGAATTGAACACGAGACGCACTTCAAATGATTGATACACATAAGTAGTCTACAAATATTTGGTATGCATGATTCACTGAAGCGGTCGTTATGTATGATTATGAAAGCAAGCTAACTGAAATACTTTTGTGGACACAGCAACCTAAAAATCTCACTACATTTCCATTATCAGCTAGCACCATTTTCACATTAAAATATGCTCAAAATTACAAAAATAGCTTTACTAAAATACAGCAATTTCAATTAATTCTCCTCTGATCCCACACAGCTCAACGGTATTTACAGATGAATCAATGAGAATTTGAAAAACTTAACAGAACCAAACAAAAGCTTTTAAATTATTAAATATTTCAATGAATGTAGGCTTACCGCAAACAATCTTACAGTCTGATCATTTCCTCCAGTCATCAAAACTGTGGCCTTTGGGTGAAACTCAATACATTTCAGGCAATCCTAATAAAATTAATTTAAATGCAAAATTGTGAAATCTTCAAGAGAGAAAGAATGAGAACAATTTCAACAACATTGAAAAGAAAAGAAATACAGTGGAATCCTCTTGATGTCAACTCTCGCATAAAATTTAAATTCAACATCTCGTTACTGTCCCATTTTTTTCCTTCTTTGTTTAAGTAACCGATTTTCTGATAAAGTCAACCGCTTGGGGGCATTTTTGCTTACGGTCAACAACTCGCGGTGGATGAGAAAAGGTAAAACCCATAAAAGGGGGCATGCATAGGGATGCTTGGCGTAAACCAGATACTGTCAGCAAGTCATTGAGAATTATTGGCACCATATTCTTAACAATGTCAGTAGGATCTTGCTTGGTTGGTGACATTGACAGTAACAAAGAAGGATGCATAGTGCGTGGGCAGAAAAGAGGCTGCGTGTGTCTAGATCTAGACCGAACTTAACATGCACTGGCACTACAGTGCATTTTTTCTCCCCCCCCCCCACCGCCGCTTGTCTTAAAACCAATAGCATTCTTTTCTCAGTCTGCAATGACTTGGGGGGCCTCGAACTGGCCACTGCCAATCAAAGTCTTGACCAATCACAGCCTCACACAGAGATTATGAAAACTGCACATGGCCCACACATTCCATCATTGGTTTCTGCTTCACTATACTACTGCTAGCCTTTTAGTTTTACCCAGTCACCGATTCAGTCATTCATTAGCCAAGCTGTCAATCGCCACGCAATGCTAGTTGAAGTGATCACAATCTAGATCGAGATCAAACTTTAGTTTGCACTATACTATTTTATCCTCTATTGATACAAAATGTCGAGGAAATAATACGTTTTCAACCTTGAAACTAAACTTAAACTCTTAAAGGATGTTGACTCCAAAGCACTGTCAATGACAGACATTGGAAAGAAGTATGGCTTGCAGAAAAGCACTGTATCTAAGATGGTGAAAAACTGGGATCAAATTGAGAGAGCCTGCGCCTCATTCTTGTTTCAACTAGACCGAAAACGAATGCGGACAGGAAAAGTGGACGACGTGGATGAAGTCCTATACCGGTGGTTCAAACAAGCCAGAGCAATGAGTGTCCCTCTTCCTGGGCCAGTTTTAATGGAGAAAGCAAAGGACGTTGCCAAAGAAATGGAGTTAGAGAACTTCCTCCCTTCTACTGGTTGGCTGAACAGATAAAAGAAGCGGACAGGGATTGTTTTTAAGGCTATTTGTGGCGAATCAGCACCAGTAGATTCAGCACAGATAGAGGAATGGCTGAAAGACACTCTTCCTGAAATCCTGAAAGAACATGGATCAGACGATGTGTTCAATGCGAAAGAGGCATGTCTTTTCTTTAAACGTCTGCCTGATAAAACCCTTGCCTTCAGAGGAGAGCTGTGAACAGGAGGAAAGCTGCCAAAAGAGTGGATAATGTTTCTTGTTGGTGCTAACATGAGTAGGACGGAGAAACTACCACTGATGACTATCGGCCGCTCATTAAATCCAAGATATGTTTCAAAAATGTCAAAAAGTTGCCACTGGAATATCTTGCAAACAAGAAGGCATGGATGACCTCTGCCATTTTTGAAAAGTGGATCAGCAAGCTTGGTACTCATTTCCTTTTGCCAGGTAGGAGTATTGCCCTCACCACTGACAACTGTCCCGCGCATCCTCCTGTAAAAGGACAAAAAGCCATTCGTTTGGTATTCTTGCCACCTAACACTACGAGCAAACTCCAACCTTGTGATCAAGGCATCATCCAGTCCCTAAAACGCTGTTACAGAGGACATGTTTTAGAAAAGTATTTGGTACAAATCGAACAAAGTCTACAGATGTCGGTGCCAGCACTGTTTCAACAGCTCAAGTCCAGGTTTCAAACCATTGGCACAAGAAACAGCTGCAGAGGGCAGCACTGCAACACAGCATATAGACAAAGAGACATAGGAGTCATGAACTTATTTGACAGGCTTAGGGACCTGGTCCCTGGTGAGGTGTCTGCTGAAGCCTATGACCAAGTCGACACTGATCTTCCAACCTGTGAGGAGGCAACAATAGCAAGTCTGGTAGATGATGTGCAACAGAAAAGTGAAGAGGAAGAAGTTGAAGCAGAGACAGACAAGGATGATGATAATGTCATTCAAGAGGAAATGTTTTTTGCTCAACAGGCTAGATCTGCTTTAGATTTGTTAAGAAGATATGGAGAGCAACAAGGTGCTGAGGACACCACAGAAAACATCTGCAGCATGGAGCAGCAATTGAACAAGCAGCTGTTGTCGAGCAAGAAACAGAAGACCACAACAGATTTTTTTACAAAGGTGTAACGGAGTGAGTGGTGTGCAACAAGGTGGGATGAACTTGAGGCAGCATGCAACCCTCACACCTTAAGTTAAAAAAAACAAAACAAAACAAAAAACAAACAAAAAAATTGTCCATGACAGCACCAAAACAAAACAGTAAAAATTTGTTTTTAATCAAGCCATTATTTTTTTTTCTGCTGAAAACAGAATGAAAATAATGATGGTCCCAAACCCATAATGAAAAAAGGGGACAGCTAAGAAAAGATGTAGCAAGAATTGTAGGTGTGAATGCAAACTATTTGTTTTTGTGTGTTGTACATCGTGTGACTAACGATAGGGAGACAGAGCAAAGGGAGACCACTATAATAAGTAATGAAAGGGAGACCACCAGTTTTTTTACGACATGAATTCTTGGACTTGTTTCTTGGAAATGGATAAAGTCAACCTTGCATAAAGTTAACACTTTTTTTTGGTACCGAGATGTTGACTTTCAGCGGATTCCACCGCATTATTGGTTAATTTATTTGAAACTAATCACATTTCTGATTTAAAATTGACTAAAACTTAGTAAATAAAAAATCAGAAAAAATAAAATAAAGCCAAACCAACTTTAAATGGCTAAAAAAAAGTAACTTCAGTGGTATCTGATGAATTTATTAACAATTTTCAGCATTCTCAGTTTTCTTTCAGCTCTAGACTAAAATTGGTAATTTCTCCTTTCTACAATGATGCATCTCAAAGCTGAGAGTTTTGAGGGAAAAAAAAAACAACAACTAAAGTAATCCACACCTGACTCATTTCCTCCTTGTTTGCATCTGTAACTCTTTTAAACGCCAGCTCTGTAGATGGGAGGCTCACAGATGCTGAAAGCGTGGCGTGACTGTGGGCTCTAAGAATTTCTTCGTCACTATCTACAAAACGAATACAAAAATAAATAAATGAGCATTGTTTAAATAAACTTCAAAATTATGAGCATTAGAGAAAATTATCATGTACAAAACAGACGGGACAGAAACTTGGTCGCCAGTAATACGCATCAAGGCATTTTACCAAAATTAGCAACATGACCCATTCACAAGAAAATCTGTTAAATTTACACCAGATTACTCACTTTGCTCAAAGTTGTGAGATTCAAACTTGGCTATATTAATTTTACAAAAAAAAAGAAAAAAAAAACAGTGTAGTCACCAGATTGTGGCTGGATTATATAAACATTTTCTCCAAAAAAAAAAAAAAAGATCTGACACATAATACTGTATACATGTAGCTTTTCAAACATGACCAAACTCGTTACTACTCTTTGTTTTTGCAATTATTTTGTGTTACAAATTTGAAAACAAAGAGGCCCACATTACTAGAGAAAAATCTTGCTACAAAATAAACTATTACAATTTCAAGCTATTTTTGAATGATATGATGCAACAAACATTACTGTATTTGTGTCAAACAATAAAAAATTCCTGAAACAAAGCCAACTTTCTTCTTTGAAAATAATTAAAAAAAAAATGTCACTGGACTTATGGTTTGAATACAGTGCACTCCTGATATATTGACATATTAGGGTCCAAAATTTCTATATCGCTATATATGGTTGCCTTTTTTTTTTTTTAAATTACACTACATAAATGTACATGCAGGGTTATAGACTAAAGAGAGAGCAACTAATAATGGCTTGTAAACTTTTGGTTACTTGTTTTGAAAAATACCCGTGGCTTTTCTCTTTCAAACATGTCTGCCTTCCCTCCTCCCCTAGATCTAGATTCAACCTGTGGACAGGCAATTGTTGTACTGCAGGACTAATCAGTTCTAGCCTAAGTCCTAACCGACTGATTGTGCATCACTGATCACTCTCTTGCTTGGAGTTAAACTTTTCAAGGCCCCAACACGCCTACCATTCAGCCCTGTAGGCTAAGCCCAATCACCCCCTGTTAATCATTGAATGTGGTACACTACATTACGGGCCCACGGTTCACCTCCCCCCATAACCCTCCCCACCCTTATCATACCACCACATCTCCAGGACCAAAGGGATTGCCACTTGCTTTGCGATGTAATACACCACAATGAGACACTTTGAGAGAGACAAAGATGTGAATGAGATTGATTTTTTTTGTCCCTGAGCCTTTTTTGCTGGCTTACCTTCATGGTATTGATGTCGATATAAGAGAAAAAAAGAAAGCTTCAATATAGAGAACTATAAATATAGACAGCATGTAGGGGAAAAATTTGGACTTGATAAAGCATGTGGATATAAGAAAAAAGTCGATAGAGGTGATGCCAATGTAAGTGGTGTGCATTGTAACAGGTTGATGCTTTTGAAGGATTACATAAAAAATCAAATCAGATCAAATCATAACTGTCAATAAGTCGAATGAAAGGAAAAAAAAAATGAGATACATGATGTCATAATGAACTGCTTTTTGAATGCAGAATGATATTTATTTACTGGGGCAGCATTAAACCATGTTGCATAATGATGTAGATTTACTGGGGCAGCATAAATTATTTTTGCAAATTCTAAGCATTATAGCCTGCTATCACTTTCTGCCTAATGTAAACAAATTAACATGGAAAAGTAACTAGAAAATTGCAATAAGCGCCAAGACTAGAGGGAGACAACAGGGAATAAAAAGGTTAAGATAACAGTAGCAACAATTATTTTGATAGAGTTTTTTAGGCCAAAGTTTAGAAAGTCTACTCACCATCAGATTTTTTTTCATCAAATCTCTCAGCCCAGCTAGGATTAATCGCCTCATACCTTTGAAAACAGAGAAAATAAAAATACTGCAGGTATTCAAAAATGTCAATATGTGACACTTTAAGGAATTGAACTTAATGAAAAAAAAAAGAAATAAAAAAAAAAGCCTTATATTGTGCTAGAAATAAAGCTTGAAGAAGCTAGTATTAACACATTACTTTTTCCCCATTTTTAACAACTTTTAAAATTTGAGCAGCATTCTTGCACAAAAAAAAAAAAAAAAAAAATCAATATCTAGATAATCATCAGAGAAAAACTTCCCACAAAAATCCAGAAAACACAAAAACTATCTTTACTCACTCAGGCAACTGCTCGTCATCAGAATCATGCCATTTCTTGAACTCTGTAGGGCCTTCTGTTTTCTTTTTTCTTTTCCTCTTTTTCTTCGTGACCTCTAACTGTATGATAGCAATAAGATAAGACACAACGCCTATTTCTGTTCCTAGTTAGGCAAAACATTTTAAAAATCAATCAATCAGGTGTCCTTCTCTTTAGCATAGGCGATCTTGACCTCCCACACATCTCTATTCCTCATCAAAAAATACATCATTCAAATTCTGCTTGACTAATTATCTACAGCAGAAGGAGGAAGATTTGAAGCAATTTAATGTCAGAATTACTTGTGGATGATATCAACTTCGATGAAGAATTTTGATACAGAATAAAACAACTTTTCATGGTTTAAAACTTGACAAACATTAAAAAGAGAAAATGAAATCTAAACTATTAGACAATGTGTCATTTGAACATCTTTAGAACTTCTGATGCTGGGGAAAAAATCTTGCTTTTTATAAGGTAAATAATACATCATGCATGTTGTGGATCAATACTGGAATACATAAAGATGTTTAATTTCTAAAGTGCAAAATTTTCAAATTAAAACTTTTTTTTTATTGATGTTGCACAATCTTGACCTACGTCTGGTAAAGCATCAATGACATTATCTCCGACTCCCAGAATTTCCTCTTCCAAAGCTGCTTCTCTGGCGTCCTTTCGTTCTTCTCTGAGAACTTGAGATGTGACTGTTGATACAGTTGTTTGTCTTTTAGAGCTTGTCACCACTGCATGTTTCCGTCGCAACATGTTACTTGGTTGATTTTAACAAAAACAACAAAGTTTTGCCTGAAAATGTAAAAATACAATTAAAGTACTTAAAAAACCAATGGAACATAAAATTGCACTTAAAAAATATTTTGATCAAGACACATTTAAAAAAATTGAATGAATTAGAAATTGGTAAATGGTATAAGTCCATGTAGAAAGTAAAGTGTATTTAAAGAAAATCTAGACCTAAAAATGTCAAACTCCGTACTTTCTAAACATTAAAATATTTATCTAGCTATGCATTAAATGGAGAAGGAGAGGAGCCAATAGGAGAGGAGTAAAAAAAGGGGGAAAAAGAAATGAAAGGAAAGACAAAAAGAGAGAGCATTGAGAACGGAGAAGGAGGGGGAGAGAGAGAGAGAGAGAGAGAGAGAGAGAGAGAGAGAGAGAGAGAGAGAGAGAGAGAGAGAGAGAGAGAGAGAGAGAGAGAGAGAGAGAGAGAGAGAGAGAGAGAGAGAGAGAGAGAGAGAGAGAGAGAGAGAGAGAGAGAGAGAGAGAGAGAGAGAGAGAGAGGAGAGGGGAGAAACAGGACAGGGAAAATTGATGGGGGTGGTAAGAATTAAGAACAGCTAAAACCGATATGCTATTATATATATTTATATTATAAAAGGCAACTTTGATTTCTTTCTCCGCTATATCCCATAAAACCACTCAATGTACAATGATGAAATTTAACGAATTTTACTCTGTTGAGATCAGTGTCCCATGCAACACAAAAAAAAAAATTAAAGAAAAGTGTGTGAGTTAGGTTAATAATGCATTGAAAGTTCATTATATATTCACTGTAATTAATTCATCAAACTTTTTAGCCAAATTTGCTATGATGGACCAAATAACATTTAAAAAGCTGTTCTCAGCGGTTGACAATTTCAAAAGCAAGTGGAACCTTTAAAACAAATTACATGTACTGTTATTTTATTTTTATGGAGTGAAAAATTGGTAAAATAAAAAAAAAATTATTTGAAATTTGACCTTCCCCAGCATAAAGCAATAGTGAATGAAAACATCGTCACCTTTTCTTCAGGGCGACAGTTGTGAATGTAAACATCACTTCTGCGTCTTTTTGCAAGCATTTTGCACTTCGATATTGTTTAATACCTAAGATATCGACCAGATCCATTAACAAAAGAAACATTCATGTTAAGCCATTTTATTAACTTACCATTCTAAATTTGTCTTGCATGAGTTATACAGATTGTGACTTAATCTAGATCTAGAAGAATATTTCTATTTCTATAAGCTTTACAATCCAGGGTAACCCAATCAATTAAAAAAAAATCATGGGCTTAATTTTTTTTCTCTCAAATATTGTCTGAGCAGTTGAAAGTTTATTCTTTGTTTTCGTAGGCACTTTTTCACTACATCAAGTGGAGCACTACATTTACCTGTAATGAGTCATCAGCGACACATTGAGGTTTCGGTGGAGAGATAAACTGAAAAGAGGGCTGCTTAAAAGATGGCCACCAAATTTAGTTTACTTTTTTGCTTGACATCTCTCCTTCATTTAAAAAAGGTCTACATGAAAATGTGAGAGTTCCAATGTCTCAAGGTTTTTTTATTTTAAAATTTTCATATAATAAAAATATAATATGAGTGGTCCTGGAGGAGATAGATCTGTTATTGCTTTTAAGTTTGCTTTTCTTTACTGTCAATAAAGAATCATACAAACGTTCAAAATAAGCCAATTATTTACTTCTAAATCTAAATTTGTCTTGCATGAGTTATACAGATTGTGACTTGGTCTAGAATAAATATAAACTGTAGCAATTATTCTCTATAACCCAATAAATTAAAAAAAAAAAGGGGGGGGGGGGGGGCTCACAATTTTTTTTTCTCCGTAATATTGTCTGAACACTTGCACATTTTTCCTTTGTATTGGAGAGCACTTTTTCATATCAGGACGAGCAATAAATTGTATCTGCAATGGGTCATCAGTACCACATTAAAGTTTCAGTGGAGAGATAAACTGACGAGAGGGCTGCTGAAAAGATTGCACCCCAAATTAACTTTACTTTTTTTTTGTTTGAAATCTCTCCTTTATTCAAAGAACCTCTTCATGACCAAGTAAGAAGAATTCCAATGTTTCAAGATTCTATATATTTTTATAACTGTACCATGAGTGGCTCTGGAGGAGATCTGTTATTGCTGTAAAGTTTGCTTTTCTTTCTTGTTATAGCCTTCCCCACCTGTTTTGAACGGGCAATCATGCTTATATATATTTGCTTGATTTGAATGCATCCAAGGAGAACTAAGGGAAGTCAGACTTCTTTGTCTTATACAGCTGTATACCTGACAAAAGAATGCCCACGCAACAAAACCATGCAGCCTGGCAAATAAATCTCCTCACTGACAAAAACTGCTTCATTTGCACACAGGGCTAGCATTGGCTTTGCTTAAACGTGCTGTGGAATCACTCCTTTACTTATACTATGAAACCTTGAAGGAATACATGATAAATTTTCACTAAAAAACTAAGTGCAATATCTCTTTCATATTTTAATTTTTTTTATGTATAATATTATAGGTTTAATTCATTGTGTTCTTGAAACTTTAAGATGTGATTTTAAAATAACAGTAAGATTATTATACACTCTATTTATTTATTCATTATAATCTTTTCAAGGTAAACATTTTTAGACATGTAAACTTACTCTATACTTGCTCTTCATAGAAACATGAATACATCTAGCTTTTACATATATGTATTTTTATTTATATATTCAGCTGAATTTTTATTTTACGTATTCATGACTTTTATATTAATGAGCATGTCAGTTTTTTAATTTCTCCAAGAGGGATGAATAAAGTAAATCTTATCTTAATGATATATCACACTTGAAAATTTTCTGTTTAGAAGTAAAAAAAAAATCTTGTGCCCAAATTTACAGCTATTTACATTTTTTACACTCACAAATTCCCAGCAAAAGGAAGATAAACTAATTTTTTTTTTGCTCCGTTCATAAAAATCTGTGAAAACATCTGAACGAAAAGAGATTAAAATGAATAAAAAATACCAAATTTTGCAGGAATGGAGACGCTTTTATTGATATACAACATTTTGATGAAAGATGACAATTACTGTAAAAAAAAATTAGGCGAGAAAATCAGAAATTGATAAAAAATTATGCTTTGTGTTATGTATTGTGTAAAGGGTTGTTTGGATCGTTTAGGTTAAGAATCTAGATCTAGATATACTCTGTTGTCGCTCTTCTTCCTCTTCATCTCCCTGTTCAAACTCAACATCACTATTCTCTTATATTGCCCTCCTCTTGATCTACAAGGTCTCCTTGAGCAAATTATCTACTCAAGCCCTTGAAGAATTTAAATGCCAATTGCCATTTTCAAAAAGTCACAGCTTTGAAACCAGTCAACCGATTGTTATGTAGTAAAAAAAAGTGAAACTTGAATATTATCAGAACCCAATGAAACCGTCATCATGAAAGTAAAAAATCTTAAATAAGCATTATTCCGCATTGTAAAAGTGCATACTGAACGAGGCTGCTGCGTCTGCAGGCAATCTGTTATAATGCCATGTTGGGTGTTTGCGGGCGCTACAGTAAATTATGCTTTAATGATACTCCAATACTCCCAAACCTAGTTAAGACTGACTTGAATCTTGGTACCAATCAAGTTTGAGTCTTAGTTAATCTAGGTAAACTTGAATAGATGATTTTCAAGAATAATCTTTGGTAGGACTCCTGATTGGTTACATTGTTTTAGTATATTAAGATACGATGTATACATAGGATATATGATGCCATCTTTTTAATCAGTAAAATTGCAAATCATCAATGGTAGAAAATGAATTACACTTACTTGAAGAATTAATAAGTTCTATATAGAAAATATTGGCCAATTGAAAATTTGAATCTAAAAGAGTTCTCTTTAGGGTATTATTGCAGATATTGGCCCAACTTACCCTAAGCTTTAAAATTGTATTTTTCTTAATGAATTTAATATGCTGAACACAAATATGAAGGTTTTATTCGTCGCAAATAAGTACTTTTCAAGATATAAGCATTTTCGTATTGCTCCAAAATCCCATTAAACTACAAGTTTCGATTTTGCCCGGGAAACATTCAACTGAGAAGCCCGACGTGAGGTGGGTTGATATCTGAAATTTTACCCTCTTTAGTACGATTGAGGCATTGTACCCATTCGAAAATCCTTCTTAATCTTTTTCATTCAGGAATTGGTATTTCAGCTAATGGTCTTTCTGCAACTCATAGATATTTAGGGCTAATCTAAATTCAGAGACTCAACATGCGTCAAGTTCTACGGCACACTAGACAAGGACTAGAGGTAGGATAAAAGTGGGATGTAGAATCTAGTAGACCCAGACGTAATCTTGGCGTGGTGGCCATTAATCTATAGGTTCATATTTACCCAGAATCGTCCAATATGAAAAATCTTCCGTTTTTTTTTTTGGAGGGAATCGATCGAGAATTCTAGATATTGATCTTGATTATATTTAAATATAAAAAAAGCTTTTAGTCAAATACTGTCGTTTTGTCACATGAAGTCCGTGATAACTGATATTGTGATGAAAATGAAACTTACCAAGATAGTGAACAGTGGTGTAAGTGCCAAAAATGAATTCTAAATATAAATAGATCTTTAAACAACTTACACTCTCAAGTGTACTTTGAAGTTGTATGATTTTCACAATCTTCTTAAAATAAAACTGCACGTAATAATAAAAGTTTTTTTTAAAGAAATTATGGAGGCATAAGTAATAAGTTTTACGAAAAAAAATTATTTTTTATAGTTGCCTTTTTGCGTGTGTTAAGTTTTAGATTTTTTATTTGGCCTAGCATTCGACCCTTTTCTAGCTCAGTTGAGGTTAAGTGGACTTAGGCTCAACATCAAAATGTGTCCAACGGAGCAGAAGTCTCATTCAGAAAATTTTCACTTTTGTCCTAATTTTCATCCTCTTGGAAAAAAAACAACCCAATAATAAGCAGTCTCTCTGCTCATGTTATTTTTTCTTTCAAATGAAACCTAGATATATATTTTTTAAAATTGAATAGCCTTTTAAGTTCTTGTAAAATTCTCCACCCTGCATGGCCAGTAAAATTGATGATTTTTCTAAAAAAAAAAAAAAAGGTCAGCGAGAGTTATGCGCCTTGATTAACTGGCACTTCTGAACGAAAGATTTTAAGGGGATACATAGACCTAGTTCATCGTTTATGAATTTATATATATATATATATATATATATATATATATATATATATATATATATATATACACAGTAATACCTCGTTCTGCACTAAAAACATGCAATTTATAAGCTGAATTTTGCTTGCATTTTGCACTTGTAAAGTCGAATATGCATTCTAAATAAATATTACACTCAGAACCCTGTCAAGATCTAAATTTCTATATATTTTTTTGCAAGACTCATAGATGTTTCGATCTATGCTAGATCTAGACCTATGTCTATTGCTCACGAAAACACAATAAAAAAAAAATGTCCAAGTCATGTTCTAGTTTGGTTACACTGCAGATTGTATGGTAGAAAGAACGGGAGACTGGAAGTTCCCTGTTTAGTCTTAGCAATAAAACCAGTTAATTTAGGCTCAATCTAGCCACACTATCACCCTTGTGTATGAGATCCAGTATATTTCTTTCTGTCTTTGTGCCTGTCTCTCTCATTCATCTTTCTCTTTCTCTCTCTATTTCTCTCTCTCTCTCTCTCTCTCTCTCTCTCTCTCTCTCTCTCTCCCCCCTCCTTCTTTAGTGTATCTCCTGCTCTTTATTTTTAATGCAAGTACCGTACAATAAACCTACCCCCAAGCCTTGTTATCTCTATATTGAAATGGATATGCGAAACCTAGAAGGATGCCCAAGAGTTTAAATAGGAGGGCACAACGTAAATTGCAGAAAATAAAGAAGGCTTGCAACATTTACAAGAGATTGTTGAAAGAGGAAGGAAAAAGAAAGGGTCAGAATGGAACAGTAAAAAGACAGAGGTAATGATCGCCAGTCGAAACATTGAGTGTTTACAGATAAACATCCTCCTCAAAGGAAATAAACTGAAGCAAAGGGATCATCATATGGCCAAAATAAATTGCATGGCGTTAACTTATTTTGTTAATGAGTGATCTTGTTGTCTCAGCTTCTCATGACACTATTTCGTTTGATTTAATTACAATCCATGTCCATGAGATTCGTATCATTCTCTGTACGAACCACATTTCTGTTGCCCCCAGTTTCTTTTGTAGCTGTTTTCAAACTGTTTAGGCCTCTTATCCATACATCAAGACGGGTTCAATATAGAACTTCAAGACTCTTCTTCTTGTGTGGATCAAGATGTTGATCTTTTCCATCTCTCTTGACCTGTGACAGTTGTGTGATTATGTCATAATGTAGTACTGTGTCAAATGGGTTGGTGTAGTTGCTAAAGCACAAGAAGACCTCTTTTTGTATTTCAAAGCTCGTAGATATCATTCTTATTGTTACACATCAAATTGAACGATTTAAAGTGGGGGTTTAAAATATACAAGAAGATAGCTTCTTATTTCATTTTTAAGAGACGAATATACGTTTATCAAGGTAAGTAGGCCTATACGTTTTTATAAAAAAAAATTAGGGGCAAACTTTAATCCAAATTCATTTTCAGTCGCTGTTAATACAGTGACAATAAAGTAGAGAATATTTTACAAAGCTGCACTTTAGCGCTGGAATTTGAATTTATTTACTTCGTTGAAATGAAATAGTATTTTAAAGTAAAATATATTGTAATTATATTTTACTTACCAAGTAAGTCTATTCCAATGAAAAATTCGCAAGGAAAGATAAAACACTCTTCAAATAGATTATAAAAAATCGCTGAATCAAATTAATATGTTTATCCGAGCGCAACTGGTCTACGAGCTCTCCATATGACCTCGATAAACAGTTAACGAGGTTCAAGTAGCGCCAACTTGTCTAAGCGGATTAACCAGGTTCAAATAAAATTTCTAATCCGCAATTTTCTGTATCTTCCAGTGACTTGATACCTTAGATGTTCACACACATGGTGCACTGTGTGCCTAAAGAGCGTTTAAACAAAAGTTAAAAAAAAAAAGCATATCGTCAAATTTTGAGTTAGCAAGGTTCCATAAGAGCAGCAACGAGTTGCTGTACTTTTTACCTTCACACAACCACACTATAAATTATTTCTAATTTGATTTTGTTTCATGATATTTCTTGTTAGCATTTTGGTGATATTTTACCCATAAGACTAAGTCTTCTTCGTAATTCACACTCTGTCAAATGCGTTGATGGAGTTGATAAAGCACAGGTATCTTTTTATCACTCCAGAGCTCCTTCAATTACAGCCCAAAGGATGTAGATATCATGGCTGTATATTTTCCCCTTCACAAAACCACACTTTTCCTTTGTTATTTCTGGTTTGACTTTGTTTCATGATGTTTCTTATAAGTATTTCGGTGATATGACTCATAAGATTGAATCTTCTTTGTAATTCACACACTGTTGCTCCTGGTTTCTTTGGCAGTGCAATAAATAGAGATATGGAGATGTCTGGTAGAATCTAACCTCTGTCACAAATTTCGTTGAGTAATGTTGCGATCTAATCAACTCCATAGTGTCCACGTACTTCTAAAAGTTCCACTGATACTGTCTGAGCCTGCTGCTTTGCCTGATTTAATTTTTTCTTATTGCTGCCCGGGTCTGATCTTTCATGATAGGTCAATCAATCAGATGTCATGCTCTTTAGCGTAGGCGATAATCACCTTCCACGCATCTCTATCCCTTGTTACTCGCAATGCTTTTGTCACTCTCCCAACTTAGAGCCACTTTGTTAGTCCTTCCAACATCTTTTCACGCTGTTTGCCACTGTTACGTTTTCTTTCGATCATTCCAGTTGACACAAAATGTTATAGTTTCTCTCTTCTCATCACACGACCAAAAAGGTTGCCTGACGTTTATGTGTTCTATTTATCAGTGATCTTGTTGTGTCGGCTGCTCGTAACACAGTTTTGTTTGATTTCTTTGCAGTCCATGAGATTCGTAACATTCTCCGCAGGAACCACACTTCTGTTGCCTCCAGTTTCTTTCGTACCTATTTTGAAATTGTCCAGGCCTCGCATCCATACATAAGGATGGGTTAAATATAGCACTGGAGGGCTATCCTTCTTGTGTGAATCGAGATGCGGTTATTTGTTAGGATTAATTCCTTCTCTATAAACTCTTTTTATCTTGCGCTATTCTTGATGCAATGTCAGTGCTGTTGCGTCCATCACTTGATATTAAAGGTCCCAAGTATTTGAATTGGTCCTTTAGAGTTTATTTCCGTTGATAAAAATGTTAATCTGTGTAAAATCTTTCTTCCGATTGACGACCATTACTTCTGTCTTTTTGCTATTCACTTCCATCCTGTTCTCTCTGTTTTTTTCTTCATCAACACCTAATAACTGTTGCAGTCTTCTTTATTTTCTGCAACTATTACAGTATCATCAGCGGATCTCAAGCTGTTTACATTGTGCCCTCCTTCTTGGATATCCTTCTGGGTTTCGCAAAAATAATTTTACTGTAGAAAGAGAAAAGATCTGGGGAAAGCCCACATCTTTGTCTGACACCACTCTTTATTTTTTTTTAAATGAGCTGATTTCCCCATCAGCTTGCATTGCTGCTATTTGTTCCCAGTGCATGTTTTTGATATCATTTGTTGCACCTTTTCCCTCCACAAAGTTTATCTACTATTTCTGGTTTGATTTTGTTTCAGACTCGCATCATGATGATTCTTAAAAGTATTTTAGTGTTATGACTCATGAGACTGATTTCTATACAAATCGAACTCCATTGCCCCTTGTTACTTTGGCAGTGCAATAAATAAAGATTTGGAAATTCTAGTGTAATCTGACTAGCGTCATAGATTTCGTTGCGTAATGTTGTGATCTTAGCAATTCTATAGTCTTCAAGTGCTTCTAAAACTTCCGCTGATATACTGTTTAGGCCCGTTGCTTTGTCTGATTATTCTTCTTTCTTATTGCTGCCCGGACCTTATCTTTCGTCATAAGTGGACAGCAAAATTGCGCTTCAAGGTATTGTAATCCTTTCCCCTGTCTTCAAAAAGTTTCTTTATATACTCTGTCCTTCTGCTGAGGATATTTTTTTTAAATCATGTTCCATCATGATACCATAGGTTTTTTTTTTTTTTATTTTAGGCATCATGTGGATGAGCAAGTTTTCTTTCCAGAGATTTTCTCAATGTTTCTGCCCAGTACTCTGATGTTTCTCTTGACTTTTTCCTTGATACAGGCTTCATCAGATTCTTTCTGAACCCCGCAATGTTTCACACTATTCACTATTATTTCTTTCACATGCCTCCTTTTTTCCATGAATTCCAAAATATCCTAGTACAAATAGCATTACTGAATAGACTTGCATGATAATATTTTTATTTTAGGATTTTATTTTATGTAATAACTTCGCTTCGTTACAGCATTTAAAAATTGTATCGTTTTAACAGTTTCATCTCTTCTGAAGTTGATGTATTATGGTTGGTCAGCAGCCGCAGACCTCAGTGCATTGCTTGACACGTGACCTGTGTCGTCACACATGCTTCAATTGTGATGCAATGGGGCACTGGGAAAGTTGATGTGGAACCTGCTATTTTTTTCATTTTCCAAAACAAACTATAAACAGGTGATAGCTCTAGGTACAGAAAAAAAACAACAACAAAAAAACAATAAACAAAAACAAGCAAACAAAAAAAAAAAAAAAAAAGCAAAAAAAAAAACAAAAAACAAAAAAAAACAAAAACCAAAAAATCAAAAAACCAAAAAACCAAGAAAAAGCAACTGTTTTGCTTGTCAATAATTAAATATGCGGAATAATGAAGTAGATCTATTCTGAATGGGACTTTTAATTTAAAAACCATAAGCAAACTAACAGAAAAACAAAAGGAAAATGTTATTGTGACCTGAAAACATACAAAACGAGCTATCTGTTATTCTTCAAAACTCAAAACTTGACTTGAGTGAAGAAACCTTAGCAGATTTTCTGAAATAATCTATCGCTCGTGTCCCGTTTGAAGTTGCCATATGTGATTATGTAAATAGTTATTTTTGAACTTTTTATTTTATTAAATTTCTACACTATAACCATTTTGATAGCTACCTTAATTTTGGAGTGTATACCTCTGCTTTTTTCCCCCTATGAACTTTTAAAATTATACGTACATTGCGTGCTATGTTCATAAAGTATATTGCTACCATCATCCTGTGTTTTCAGAAAAAGTTTTGTTTCACATGATCTGGGTCGCAAAAAAAAAAAAAAAGCATGACCCTTACGTAGAGCCAATTTACACTGGCGTGCTCCAGTCTATGTCTGCTCATCCCGTTATCCGAACAAATGTTGTGGCGGATGGCAATTTCAACAAAGGGAATGAAGCTTGGGTAATGGAGGAGGGAGATGAGGGATGCTGTATAATGTTAAAGAACAGAAGGGGACATCTTGCCAAGCAAGTGATCTGCGCGAGCAATCCAGTTGGCATTGTTCCGAGTGACAACTTCAGTCGCAACTCAAGCGGTCAGAGAATTCAGTTTCAAGTAGTGTTGCAGCTTAAGAAAAAAATTAAGAGAGAAATTCACATAGCAAAAGCAAGACGAAGTCATGCGTAGTTGTATAAGCAATTTGAATACTGATCACGACTCGTCTTGCTCAAGCGCTCTTGAATTCCAACAAGCTTTTAAACGATATTATAAAAATACACGCTATGATATCTCAAGCGAGTTTTAAATGACGAAAAAGTACGAAGCCTTCCTTGAAGTCAAGACGAAACAAATTCCAAAGTTATCCGAGGTTTTGTATTCAGAGAAATTCATACGTCTGAAAAGTCACTGCTGTGAGCGCTGCATTTACTAGATTGATTTTTTGACAAAAATTTATGTAATTAAGTATATAAATATATATACATTGATCCCATCGTAGTAGACGGTTCCAAGTGAATTTTTGATACTTCCTGTTTACTTATCTTTTATTCTGTCTTAAGTGATCGTTATTTATTCAAAGAGAAACTCTCAAACGGCCAATTGCCTTGTTGTTGTTTCGGGACTTGCATGCTCCAATGATCCTTCGAGCCATGCCAGCTGGAGCCGTGGCTTCTCTAGGGTCATCTATGATAGACAGGTCAACAGGATTAGCTCCTCTAGGGCCATCTATATTGTACAGATCAACAGGGTAGCTCCTCTAGGGTCTTCTTTACTCGACAGGTTATCAGGATTAGCTCCTATTGGATCATCTAAACTGTACATGTCTACAGGATCAGCTTTTTTAGGGTCACTTTGTTGGACAGGTCAACTGTGTAGGAGTCAGGCTAATTATAGACCAGACTAGACATAAAACAAAACAAACATCGATGCCTCTGGCATGAAGACAGTTGGCCAGGGCAGAACCCGACCATGCCACCGGACACAGTTGGGATTGAAACAGCAGCTTCAAGTGCTACCCATCACAAAACCTCTCAGCAAAAATCAGCTAGGACATCTCAACAACAAATTAACGACTGTGACATCACTTCACCTTTACCTTGAGGTCAGGTTTGTAAACGAAAGGTTACGAGAGCACACCCAGAGAGAAAGGCAGCCTGAGGACGGTGATGGGGATTTCTAAAGGTGCATATTACCTATCATGCATGACTCATAGTTGTGATAAAAATAATCAAATCAAAGACCATGGTGGTTTACCCGTGAATCACTGCCAGGCAGGTGAAGTACCTGGCTCTCTGCCTCGAAATAGCCCACCTTCAGCCACTAAAGATACTTCACTATCCAGCTGGAAAATCAAGATAGGATCTGGGGAAAGTAATTTTACTACCTTAAAATCTCTGTCAACCGTGACTCATTGAATATAATAAAAATAGCACCGTGGAAATGCGAAGGTATCTCCAAAAAGTAACAAGCGCTTGAAATTTTCCTACAGACATAGAATGTCGATATAGCCTGCCTACGCACTCACTCCTTACCAAAGATTTCTTGAGCGAGGTTATCAATGTCTCCGAAAGGACCGTCTAAATAGACATAATTGGGGTGTTTTAATCCTAGTCAACAATAAGATTCCAGCCCAAGAAATTGTCAACCAGAACGGGGAAGAATCAGATATAATTGTTATAACAGCCGATCTGCAAAACAAAAATGTAACTCTCTACAACTGCTATGCTCCACCAGACAACAACTAGGTCTTCACCATATCAGAGTGTCAGAACCCAACGGTCTTGTACACAACAACTAGGTCTTCACCATATCAGAGTGCCAGAACCCAACTGTCTAGTACACAACAACTAGGTCTTCACCATATCAGAGTGCCAGAACCCAACTGTCTAGTACACAACAACTAGGTCTTCACCATATCAGAGTGTCAGAACCCAACCGTCTTGTACACAACAACTAGGTCTTCACCATATCAGAGTGTCAGAACCCAACCGTCTTGTACACAACAACTAGGTCTTCACCATATCAGAGTGCCAGAACCCAACTGTCTAGTACACAACAACTAGGTCTTCACCATATCAGAGTGCCAGAACCCAACCGTCTTGTACACAACAACTAGGTCTTCACCATATCAGAGTGCCAGAACCCAACCGTCTTGTACACAACAACTAGGTCTTCACCATATCAGAGTGCCAGAACCCAACTGTCTTGTACCAGGTGACTTGAACAGCCACTCGCCTGCCTGGGGACACAACGGTTTAGATGCGAAGGGGAGGAGAATAAGGACTGACAAATAATCAACTACCTTCAGGGCCTAAACGACCACAAGGACAAACAAACTTTTTATTCAAGGCTTTGAAAACCACATCAACTCCAGACTTAGCAATGGCTACAAATGACATCAGCAGCCATGCTAGTCGAACTGTCATGCTACCTCTAGCAACTAGTGATCACAAGCCTATGATCATAACTATCTCTCGCAAGATCAACAACGAAAACATACCCTGCCACGTTGGAAATACAAGAAAAAGAAACAAACAAAAATTGAGGACAACTGAAAAATTCGAAAAACTCATGAACTGCTTGACATCTGAGGAGAGCCAAACAGGCTTGAAACACTGCAGTCATGGCCAGGTAAATCAAGGGAATCAATTTAATTATATATATATATATATTTATTTTATTTTTTTTTGCATTTGGATTTTGAAGCATAGGGTTGCGGTGTGGCGGAAAGTAAATTTTCTTTGGGAGTGACGGGTTTATTTAATTGAATGTATTATTGCTTTTTCGAGCCTTGTCATACCTGGTAAAAAATATAACATCAAACGCAGACATTAAATCTATTATGTTTTAATAGGCAGTGATGGGTTGTACAATGCATCATATCCTAACGGTTCTCTTGATGTCTTTTGATCATACCGTTTGGCAAGTTTTGTGTTTTATCAATCATACGATCTCATTATCCTAGATCTGCGTATCAAACACACATGTGAGAAAACTACCAAGGGAAGGGCCAGGCACACACGGAAAAAACACATATTTGGAACGTTACTACTTTGATACTTAATGCAAAATTTCATTTACTTCGATGACTCGGCGAGCACTTTAGGAGGCCTTGCTGAACCACCAATATGTTAATTTAAACATTCCCGTGGGGAAGGCGCTCACGCCCAAGCTTGGGAGACTCAGCGGTGACAGATCAAGCTTAGCGTTATAGGAATGTTTCTTACTCCAGCACTTAAAACAAATTTTTTTTGGCCCAAGATCTACTGACTGAACTAAGTCAGTCTATGGTTTTTTAGCATCCTCAATCTAGATTGCCACTTAACTATGAGTTAAAACAAATCTTAGATAAAATTCCTATGCTGTCTAAAAAGACCTTTTCCCACATACATTTTAATATGATTCTGTCTAAGCTTCGCAAGATACACTACCATTTTTTCAAAGTAAGCATTCAATTGATGGATAGTTTCAATAAAGCACTCAATGGATGGATAGTCCCAGCAAAGCACTCGTTAGATGGATAGTTTTAATAAAGCACTCGAGGGATGGATAGTTTCAATAAAGCACTCAATGGATGGATAGTTTCAAAAAAGCACTAAATGAATGGATACTCTCAATAAAATAATAAATGAATGGATACTTTCAATAAAACGCAAAATGAATGGAAAGTTTCAACGGAGCACTAAATGAATGGATAGTTTCAATAAAGTACTAAATGAATTGATAGTTTCAGTAAAGCACTAAATGAATGGATACTCTCAATAAAATAATAAATGAATGGATACTTTCAATAAAACGCAAAATGAATGGAAAGTTTCAACGATGGTTGAAAGAATAATTTCAATATTGGTTTGATAGCTTTAAAAAAAGTTTCTTAGATAAAGTTATCGAATAGATAGTTTCATTGTTTTAATAAAGCACGCCACTGATTTATTTCCTATTAACCTGTGTAACTTTCTCATGGAAACAGTAAACATTAAAACGTACATGTTAATCATAGGAAACAGTATAATCTAATCTATATTGCCATATCATGGTAAAAAAAAACATAAGCTAACCGTTATTGGTTCACCATGCGAAAAAGCATAAGCTAAGCTATATTGGTTTATTATGGGGAACAGCATAAGCTAACCTATTTTGATTTCTCATGAAAAACAGAATACGAAAACCTATATTGTTTCTCATGGGAAACAGTATACGATAACCTATATTGGTTTCTCATGGGAAACAGTATACGATAACCTATATTGGTTTCTCATGGGAAACAGTATAGGATAACCTATATTGGTTTTTCTTGGGAAACAATATAAGATAACCTATATTTGTTTTATGACTTCTAACCGCATGACCAATATACCTGAACCTTCTTTTGTTTATTTCGTTCATCAGAATCCTCTCTATAATAAATTCAAGCAAGACACTTTCATTGGTTCATTTGTCCTGCCAAGGGATACTCAGGAGTTGCATGTAGAGCAACATCTCAGCTGCCTTGAGCTTGTCCTCCAATTTCTTTCTCAGACACCATGCCTCACACCCATACATAAGAACTGGCAAGATGAGGCACATTTTCATCTTTAGGTTGATGGCAATACTTCTATCTTTCCATATATTTTTTCAGCTGGATCATTTTAGCTTTTGCCATAGCAACCTTGGTCATGACATCTTTTAAACATGTTTCATCTGAAGACATCATGGAGCCTAGATACTTAAAATGCTATACTTTTTCTTGGATTGTATTGTTGACTACAATTTGTGTGAGATCATCAGGCAGATCGTCTTTTCCTTTTATGTTCATGACTTTCGTGTTCTTTGCGTCCAATCCCATACCTTCAACTTTGCCTGAGGAGTTTACTCTGTACAGCCCTCTTCTTGAGCTGGTGATATCTCCCACAGCGAGCGCTAGATCATCTGCATATCTCAAATCAGTAAGTATTCTGCCACCAGTCTTAATACCTAGGTCGTCGATGTCAGTATTTCTCATGATTTGGGCTGTGTACAAACTGGGCAAGTGAGGTGAGAATATGCAACCCTGTTTTACTCCTTTGGTTAGGTTGAAGTACTGCCAAAGTTCTCCATTCCATCATATCGTGACCTTCTGGTTGTGATACAGACCTGCGATAAGTGCTACAAGGTGCTTGGTCATTATGAAACCAAACAGACGATGATGGTTGACACTGTCAAAAGCTTTGCTGTAGTAAATGATATTTAGGAAGGTCTCTTCTACGCTGTTTCTCCTTTTTTAATTTGATCTTATGTCTGCAACACCCATGGGCAGAGTGGAGGGCTGCAGGAAAAGAGGAAGACCGGCAATGTCACTGATGGAGAACTTCACGACAATCACTGGGCTGTCTCTTGGTGGACAACATCACGACAATCACTGGGCTGTCTCTTGGTGGACAACATCACGACAACCACTGGGCTGTCTCTTGGTGAACAACATCACGACAACCACTGGGCTGTCTCTTGGTGGACAACATCACGACAACCACTGGGCTGTCTCTTGGTGAACAACATCACGACAACCACTGGGCTGTCTCTTGGTGGACAACATCACGACAAGCACTGGGCTGTCTCTTGGTGGACAACATCACGACAATCACTGGGCTGTCTCTTGGTGGACAACATCACGACAATCACTGGGCTGTCTCTTGGTGGACAACATCACAACAACCACTGGGCTGTCTCTTGGTGGACAACATCACGACAACCACTGGGCTGTCTCTTGGTGGACAACATCACGACAATCACTGGGCTGTCTCTTGGTGGACAACATCACGACAATCACTAGGCTGTCTCTTGGTGGACAACATCGCGACAACCACTGGGCTGTCTCTTGGTGGACAACATCACGACAATCACTGGGCTGTCTCTTGGTGGACAACATCACGACAATCACTGGGCTGTCTCTTGGTGGACAACATCACGACAATCACTGGGCTGTCTCTTGGTGGACAAAATGACGACGATCACTGGGCTGTCTCTTGGAGAGGTCCTCTACAGAAGTCGAGACCGAGAAGGCTGAACGGCTGCTGTGGCATCCATTGGAGGAGCAACCATCGAACACAGTGTCGCCGACTACTGACTGACTGATATTGATTTCTCATGGGAAACAACATAAGATAACCTATACTGGTTTCTAAAGGGAAACAATATAAGATAACCTATACTGGTTTCTTAAGGGAAACAATATAAGATAACCTATATTGGTTTCTAAAGGGAAACAATATAAGATAACCTATACTGGTTTCTTAAGGGAAACAATATAAGATAACCTATATTGGTTTCTCATGGGAAACAATATAAGATAACCTATATTGTTTTCTCATGGGAAACAATATAAGATAACCTATATTGGTTTCTCATGGGAAACAATATAAGATAACCTATACTGGTTTCTAAAGGGAAACAATATAAGATAACCTATATTGGTTTCTCATGGGAAACAATATAAGATAACCTATATTGGTTTCTCATGGGAAACAATATAAGATAACCTATATTGGTTTCTCATGGGAAACAATATAAGATAACCTATATTGGTTTCTAAAGGGAAACAATATAAGATAACCTATATTGGTTTCTCATGGGGAACAATATACAAGAACCTATATTAGTTTCTCCTGGGAAACAGTAAACAATAACCTATATTGGTTTCTCATGGGGAAAATATACAATAACCTATATTAGTTTCTCCTGGGAAACAGTAAACAATAACCTATATTGGTTTCTCATGGGGAACAATATACAATAACCTATATTAGTTTCTCCTGGGAAACAGCATACAATAACCTATATAATGGTTTATAATGTAATCTTCGATCTTTAAAAAAACAAAACAAAAACAAAAAATAAACCAACTAAAAACGGACAACCGAAGCTAAATTTTGCCTGCATTTTGCTCTTGGAAAGACGAATATGCATACTTAATATATATACACTCAGATCTTAATTTCTTTATCGGCTATAAGCCACCATAAACACAGTGGTTGCGCTAGGCGCAGGGGTCAGATTTCATGAGCCCGGCGCAGAGCCACTGCGTGTGTGGAAAACCGCATGAAAAGCTTGGGTATAGAGGGTGTGTGTGGTATGTAAAAACACAGCGCAGAATGCCTTGCACACATATCTTGAGCAACGCCTAGCATCCCCTCTGTGTGTGTGGTGGGTCTAACCCTTTGCGAGATTCTCGCAGATGTAACAATCTAGCCTAGATCTAGATTAGATCTATGTCTATTGCTCACGAAAATGCGAGCGAAAAAATTTTTCCAAGTCATCTTCTAGTTTGGTTAAACAGCAGATTGTGCCTTAAAATAATTTATAAGTAACGGAAACACAGAAAAAAGAGACTTGAAATTCCCTGTTCAGCCTTAGCAACAAAAACAGTAGCTTCAGTCTAGCAAGAATATCACTCTTGTTTATGAGATCCGGTGTATGTCTTTCTGTGTGTGTGCCCGTCTCTCTCATTCCTTCAGCTCTCTCTCTCTCTCTTTCTCTCCTTTCTCTCTCCACTTTCTTGTCTTCATGTAGTAATATTCTTTTGCAAAAGCCTTAAGGTACTGCCGAAATTTTATAGAAAAGAACAAAATCATATGTAAACTAAAATTCAAGACTCTTTATACATCTAATTACCGAAACTCACTTTCACTTGAGGCAGAGACACGCAGAGAGAGAGGAAGAAAAAGATAAAGGAGAGAAAAATAGGAGAAAGAAAGAGGGGAGAGAAAGAGAAAGAGAGAGAGAGAGAGAGAGAGAGAGAGAGAGAGAGAGAGAGAGAGAGAGAGAGAGAGAGAGAGAGAGAGAGAGTGAGAGAGAGAGAGGAGAAAGAGGGAGAGAAAATTTTTTTGCCTGTTCATGTTTTATAATGTCTAATTTTAACCTTCATATTAATAGCTCAAAGTCAAGATATTAAATTTATTAGCTTCCGCCTTTGATAGTACTTTCTCCATAAAATACTAACCTTTAAGCTTCGGCCTAGTCCACAAATTAATGAGAATACGCAGATATCCCGACTGAGCAAAAACTTCAATTTTTCTGTCCTTTTGTTTCTGCAGTTGCTAGGGTCGTCCGACATATTAGATTTGGTCACAACAAACTTCCTCTCCATGACAACAAGCATAAAAAGGGCACCCTAACAGCATTTTTCCTGGCCTATATGTAACAATTTACAACTTACGTGGTTAATTTTCTACTAAGATTTTAGCCTACAAATTAATTTCTCAATACATAAAAATAGAGAAACTAACACAATTTTAACTTAATTCCGGCCTGAAATCGGCGCTCCCCGCTATGGACTGAGGCCGTAACAGATCACTCAAACTGCTATCTTTCATTACCATTATTTAAAAATAAATCACTAAAATAATATGAAACCTAAACTTACTCTGTAAATGTATTTAAATACAGTACTCCAAAATAAAAAGATGCACCTGATGCCAAATCTTTCCATACATATCTAGATTCTAGATCTAGACTTAGAACTAGCTAGATATAGATCTAGTACGTCTGACTAAAACGACCGAAGCAATGGCTTTTGTGCCGTTTACTTGTGTTAGATCTAAATCTAGAAATACAATAATTATTTAGCGAAGCCAGTCTGATCAAAGCCTAGCCTATCCGATGCATTAGAGTCACGAAATCGGAGATCTACATCTAACCTATGAAAGATCACCCACCTAATTTTGAATAATTATATTGACATTTTAAAATCAGTAGTAGTGGAGTATAGTTGACTGAAAGGCAGACAAACCCGTATGAAGCACATATATCTAATAGTTTACCGATTAAATTGTATTTATAGAATTTGTCTCCAAACCCTTTTATAACATATAAGCCATGGAAAAGAAGTGAAACGCTTTTACTGTAAGATAAAGGAAAAGAAAATCTGTTCGGCATTTCATAAAATTTCGAAATAAAAAAAAAACTGAACAAAATCAAACCAGCAATCACCAACACAATCACACACATACAATGATCTCATTTCTTATTAATTTTCACCCTGTAGGCAGTAAAGCTTTAAAAAAAAATCCCGCAAATATTAAAAATGTGCAACTATTATAAAAATAAAGGATTACCAATTTGTAGAAAACTTTTCTAGACAATATTCCACCAGAAAAACATTGTTTACAACGTAGGATAAATAAAGTTCCCACCTTCATTGACCAAAACAGTTATGGCGGCAACGGGAAAAATTACGAAAATATCCGGGACATCCCCAAGTGCCTATCTGTGTATCTTTTCTTTCCTTCTTGTGGCCTAGGCTTTGTTTATCAGGTGCTTAAGGAAGGTAACTCTCGCTGAAATATATATAAGGGATATCGTCTTGAAACCTATTTATAGAATTAAAAAAAAATTCTCTATCATATAGGTTTAGAGAAATGCGCAGTTTTGAATTCCCGAATAGCAGTGCACCATCAATGGCATCATGCACTTTTGCGGGGATCGCTAGTATTTTTATATGAGTTTAAAAAGATCTTAAAATAAATTTGGAAGATATAGAATCAGTCTACTTCCTCTATTAGTAAAATCTAAAAATAATTATCTATTTGTAATAAACTGTTGATCATACTATTATCATACTAAAATGAACAGGAGGGTTTGAATTCGTGCAAAGCAGTATAGCGTTCGGCAATTTTTTTTTGTGTGTGAATTTCTTAGCTCTATAACCAGCTTTTACATCTGTCTTTTTATAGCATGGGAAAGCGCAAAATTAGTGGATTTCCCATATTGAAGAGATTTATAAACAAGACTTATCTTTGTACGTCTCTTTTCTGAGTTTCCCAGATCCATGTAGATGACTCAACAACAATCTGGTCATGGGCATTTCATATTAGATTAGATTTTTTTTATTTTTGTCACATGTAAGGAAATAGTCGTGGAAAGAATGGGAGGTTGTAGAATAGCTGTATAAGGCTGCCAGAGAATTTCAGCTAAGCTTGGAAAGAAATACAAAAAGAAAAGATTTTAAAACGTCTAGATAAGACCGAGACAAATAGTGAAGAATATAGAATTAATAAATCTCATATAATTCTAAGTTTATGGGTTTATATATATATGATTACCAAAAGCCGCACAGTCTCGAAACTCTGGAGTCATGGCAAACCAAATCTAGGTAATCAAATTTATAACTGTCGTTATTTTATATATATATATATATATATACACACACACATATATATATTAAGCGATACTGAGTTATCTGTAGTTTGTGATTGTCTTTCTCGAGTCTCTACGTCTAATTCGTTATCTATCGGTCTAAAAGTAATTTGATTTGTAAACGCATTTGTTATTCTTTTTACTTGATAGTCAATCACTGATATCTTTTGATTCTGTAGCTAACTTGTCTATAGTAAGTATCCACAAACAACACACACCGCTAATAGCCTCCACAAACAACACGCACCGCTAATAGCCTCCACAAACAACACACGCCGCTAATAGCCTCCACAAACAACACACGCCGCTAATAGCCTCCACAAACAACACGCACCGCTAATAGCTCCTCCACAAACAACACGCACCGCTGTAATAGCCTCCACAAACAACCCGCACCGCTAATAGCCTGGTACATATTTCACGAAGAAGTTAACAAAGACAAAATAAGATGATTTTTTTTTTCTCAAGATATTTGCAAGCTGAGCAGTGGTCGGAATCGAATCTGCAACATCTGAATCGCAAGTCCGGCGCGCTACCAACTGTGTTCCACAACATTAATGATATTGAAACCATCTTCAGCTACAGTGACAGGCTCAAGTCCACATGAAACTTAGCTTGTGTTGACTAAGTGATCGACAAAGTTATGGCTCAGCTGACGTTGTGTGGATTGATTAGTCTAAAGTTGATATTCACAGAGACTGCAGCTTGTATTCTTTAAAGATGACCTTGAATAGAATAATTAGTCTAAAGCTGAGCGTCTGAAACACTACAGCTAATGTTGTATAAAGATGACCTTGACTAGTATTATTAGTCTAAAGCTGAGCGTAAGAGACATTGATACTAAAATTCTATCAAGATCAACTTAAGTGGAATAATTAGAGTAAAGCTTAGAGTCTTTCTAAGCTTAGAGACTGCAGCGAACATTTCTAAAGAAGACAGTGAGTAGAATTGTTAGTCTAAAGCTGAGCGTCAGAGAACCTTCAGCTAATGTCCTATAAAGATGACCTTGAGCAGAATAATTAGTCCAAAGCTGAGAGTCATTGACACTGAAACTAAATTTATATAAGGATGATCTGGAATAGAATAAGAAGTCTTCAGCTGAGCGTCAGAGAACCTGCAGCTCATATGCTTTAAAAATGACCTTGAGTGGAATAGTTGGTCTAAATCTGAACGTCTGAGACACTGAAGCTAATGTTCTATAAAGATGACCTTGAATAGAATGATTAGTGTAAAACCGAGCATCATAGGCACTGTGGCTAATGTTATATAAAGGTGAACTTGAGTAGAATAATTAGTGTAAAACCGAGCGTCATAGACAATGTAGCTCATGTTATCTAAGGTGAACTTGAATAGAATAATTAGTGTGAAACTGAGCGTCATAGACACTATAGCTAATTTTGTATAAAAGTGAACTTGAGTAGAATAATTAATGTGCATCTGAACTAGTGAGACACTCCAGCTAGTGTTCTATAACGATGACTTTGAATAGAATAGTTAGTGTAAAGCTGAGCGCCTGAAACACTGCAGATAATGTTCTATAAAGCTGACCTTGAGTGGGATAATTATTGTAAAGCTGAGCGTCTGAAACACTGCAGATAATGTTCTATAAAGATAACCTTGAGTGGAATAATTAGTGTAAAACTGAGCGTTTGAAACACTGCACCTTATATTCTATAAAAAAGATCTTGAATAGAATAATTAGTTTAAAGCTTAATGTCATAGCCTCTGAAACTAAAATTCTATAAAGGTTACCTTGAGTAGAATAATAAGTCTAAAAGCTGATGGTCACTAAAATTGCAGCTAATATTCTGTGAGTTAACCTTGACTGGAATAATTAATCTAAAGCTGAGCGCCATAGACACTGCAGCTAATTATCTATAACGATAACATAGGGTGGAATAATTGGATAAAGCTGGACATCACAGACACTGTAGATCATTTGTGCATCAAAGCTGACCTTTAGTGGTTCAACTTGTTAAAAGCTGAGCGTCATAGACACTCCAGCTAATGGGCTATAAAGATGAACTCGAGAGGAATAATTAGTCTAAGGTGAACGTTATCGCCACAGCAGCTAACACTTACAAAGATGATCTTGAGTGTACTAGTTATTCTAAAGTTGGGCTAGACAGACACTGCAGCTAGTTTTCTATAAAGATGAACTTGAATGAAATGATTAGTCTAATGCTAAGCGTCACACACAATCCACTAAAAGTTCTAGAGAGATAAACCTGAAAGGAATAGTTAGTCTATAGATGAGCGTCACAGACACTACAGCTTATGTTCTAGAAACAACACCGTGATTGGAATAGTTAGTCTATAGATGAGCGTCACAGACACTACAGCTTATGTTCTAGAAACAACACCGTGATTGGAATAGTTAGTCTATAGATGAGCGTCACAGACACTACAGCTAATGTTCTAGAAACAATACCGTGATTGGAATAATTAGTCTATAGATGAGCGTCACAGACACTACAGCTAATGTTCTAGAAACAATACCGTGATTGGAATAATTAGTCTATAGATGAGCGTCACAGACACTACAGCTTATGTTCTAGAAACAACACCGTGATTGGAATAGTTAGTCTATAGATGAGCGTCACAGACACTACAGCTAATGTTCTAGAAACAACACCGTGATTGGAATAATTAGTCTAAAGCTGAGCGTCACAGACACTACAGCTAATGTTCTAGAAACAATACCGTGATTGGAATAATTAGTCTATAGATGAGCGTCACAGACACTACAGCTAATGTTCTAGAAACAATACCGTGATTGGAATAATTAGTCTAAAGCTGAGCGTCAGAGACACCGCAGCTAATATTTCATAAATCTTACCTTTTGTTCAATGAATAGTCGACTGTTTAAGAGTTATCGTTACTAACGCCTGAGTAACCGTTTGATTGGAAACATAAGTTTTATTAATATGATTAAAAAAATTTAAATGAATTTTCTATCATATATAATTTCAAATGCTTGAAAAGTAACTAAATGCTTTTAAGATGGGAAAAAGTTAGATGAAAATGATCAAAAATGTCTCCTCAGAGATAATCAATCCGATCAAATCTACAAGATTCAATACACAAAGATGCAAGTGTATACAGGAGATGGTAGAATGAGCACTGCATAGAGCTGTAGTAAAACGAGGCCAGGAAGAAAAGAATCTTGCCCTACATGGAACTATAGTAACACGAGAACATTAGAAATGGAACCTTAAACTGCTTCGAGCTACAACAAGATGAGAACATGTTGAATGGAACCTTATACTGCACGGAGCTAGAGCAACACGAGAACAGAAGTGATAGAACATTGCACGGCACGGAGCTAGAGCAACACGAGAACAGAAGTGATAGAACCTTGCACGGCACGGAGCTAGAGCAACACGAGAACAGAAGTGATAGAACCTTGCACGGCACGGAGCTAGAGCAACACGAGAACAGAAGTGATAGAACCTTGCACGGCACGGAGCTAGAGCAACACGAGAACAGAAGTGATAGAACATTGCACGGCACGGAGCTACAGCAACACGAGAACAGAAGTGATAGAACCTTGCACGGCACGGAGCTAGAGCAACACGAGAACAGAAGTGATAGAACCTTGCACGGCACGGAGCTACAGCAACACGAGAACAGAAGTGATAGAACCTTGCACGGCACGGAGCTACAGCAACACGAGAACAGAAGTGATAGAACCTTGCACGGCACGGAGCTAGAGCAACACGAGAACAGAAGTGATAGAACCTTGCACGGCACGGAGCTAGAGCAACACGAGAACAGAAGTGATAGAACCTTGCACGGCACGGAGCTACAGCAACACGAGAACAGAAGTGATAGAACCTTGCACGGCACGGAGCTATAGCAACACGAGAACAGAAGTGATAGAACCTTGCACGGCACGGAGCTAGAGCAACACGAGAACAGAAGTGATAGAACCTTGCACGGCACGGAGCTAGAGCAACACGAGAACAGAAGTGATAGAACCTTGCACGGCACGGAGCTAGAGCAACACGAGAACAGAAGTGATAGAACCTTGCACGGCACGGAGCTAGAGCAACACGAGAACAGAAGTGATAGAACCTTGCACGGCACGGAGCTAGAGCAACACGAGAACAGAAGTGATAGAACCTTGCACGGCACGGAGCTACAGCAACACGAGAACAGAAGTGATAGAACCTTGCACGGCACGGAGCTAGAGCAACACGAGAACAGAAGTGATAGAACCTTGCACGGCACGGAGCTATAGCAACACGAGAACAGAAGTGATAGAACCTTGCACGGCACGGAGCTATAGCAACACGAGAACAGAAGTGATAGAACCTTGCACGGCACGGAGCTATAGCAACACGAGAACAGAAGTGATAGAACCTTGCACGGCACGGAGCTATAGCAACACGAGAACAGAAGTGATAGAACCTTGCACGGCACGGAGCTATAGCAACACGAGAACAGAAGTGATAGAACCTTGCACGGCACGGAGCTATAGCAACACGAGAACAGAAGTGATAGAACCTTGCACGGCACGGAGCTACAGCAACACGAGAACAGAAGTGATAGAACCTTGCACGGCACGGAGCTACAGCAACACGAGAACAGAAGTGATAGAACCTTGCACGGCACGGAGCTATAGCAACACGAGAACAGAAGTGATAGAACCTTGCACGGCACGGAGCTATAGCAACACGAGAACAGAAGTGATAGAACATTGCACGGCACGGAGCTATAGCAACACGAGAACAGAAGTGATAGAACATTGCACGGCACGGAGCTATAGCAACACGAGAACAGAAGTGATAGAACATTGCACGGCACGGAGCTAGAGCAACACGAGAACAGAAGTGATAGAACATTGCACGGCACGGAGCTACAGCAACACGAGAACAGAAGTGATAGAACATTGCACGGCACGGAGCTACAGCAACACGAGAACAGAAGTGATAGAACATTGCACGGCACGGAGCTAGAGCAACACGAGAACAGAAGTGATAGAACATTGCACGGCACGGAGCTAGAGCAACACGAGAACAGAAGTGATAGAACATTGCACGGCACGGAGCTAGAGCAACACGAGAACAGAAGTGATAGAACATTGCACGGCACGGAGCTATAGCAACACGAGAACAGAAGTGATAGAACATTGCACGGCACGGAGCTATAGCAACACGAGAACAGAAGTGATAGAACATTGCACGGCACGGAGCTATAGCAACACGAGAACAGAAGTGATAGAACATTGCACGGCACGGAGCTATAGCAACACGAGAACAGAAGTGATAGAACGTTGCACGGCACGGAGCTATAGCAACACGAGAACAGAAGTGATAGAACATTGCACGGCACGGAGCTATAGCAACACGAGAACAGAAGTGATAGAACATTGCACGGCACGGAGCTATAGCAACACGAGAACAGAAGTGATAGAACATTGCACGGCACGGAGCTAGAGCAACACGAGAACAGAAGTGATAGAACATTGCACGGCACGGAGCTACAGCAACACGAGAACAGAAGTGATAGAACATTGCACGGCACGGAGCTACAGCAACACGAGAACAGAAGTGATAGAACATTGCACGGCACGGAGCTAGAGCAACACGAGAACAGAAGTGATAGAACATTGCACGGCACGGAGCTAGAGCAACACGAGAACAGAAGTGATAGAACATTGCACGGCACGGAGCTAGAGCAACACGAGAACAGAAGTGATAGAACATTGCGCGGCACGGAGCTATAGCAACACGAGAACAGAAGTGATAGAACATTGCCCGGCACGGAGCTATAGCAACACGAGAACAGAAGTGATAGAACATTGCGCGGCACGGAGCTATAGCAACACGAGAATAGAAGTGATAGAACATTGCGCGGCACGGAGCTAGAGCAACACGAGAACAGAAGTGATAGAACGTTGCACGGCACGGAGCTATAGCAACACGAGAACAGAAGTGATAGAACATTGCACGGCACGGAGCTATAGCAACACGAGAACAGAAGTGATAGAACATTGCACGGCACGGAGCTATAGCAACACGAGAACAGAAGTGATAGAACATTGCACGGCACGGAGCTAGAGCAACACGAGAACAGAAGTGATAGAACATTGCACGGCACGGAGCTATAGCAACACGAGAACAGAAGTGATAGAACATTGCACGGCACGGAGCTACAGCAGCAAGGAGCTATATGAGAATGGAAGCCGTAGCAACACTATAACAGGAGGAATGGGTCCTTGCACTGCATGGAGCTATTGCAACGCAAGAGCAGGAAGAATAGAACCATGCACTGAACGGAGATATAGTAACACGATGACAGGAAAAATGGAACCATGCACTGAACGGAGATATAGTAACACGAGAACAGGAAGAATAGAATCATGCACTGAACGGAGATATAGTAACACGATAACAGGAGGAATGGAACCATGCACTGAACGGAGATATAGTAACACGATAACAGGAAGAATAGAACCATGCATTGAACGGAGATATAGTAACACGATAACAGGAGGAAAGGAACCATGCACTGAACGGAGATATAGTAACACGAGAACAGGAAGAATAGAACCATGCATTGAACGGAGATATAGTAACACGAGAACAGGAAGAATAGAACCATGCACTGAACGGAGATATAGTAACACGAGAACAGGAAGAATAGAACCATGCATTGAACGGAGATATAGTAACACGATAACAGGAGTAATGGAACCATGCACTGAACGGAGATATAGTAACACGAGAACAGGAGGAATGGAACCATGCACTGAACGGAGATATAGTAACACGATAACAGGAGTAATGGAACCATGCACTGAACGGAGATATAGTAACACGAGAACAGGAGGAATGGAACCATGCACTGAACGGATATATAGTAACACGAGAACAGGAGGAATGGAACCATGCACTGAACGGAGATATAGTAACACGAGAACAGGAAGAATGGAACCATGCACTGAACGGAGATATAGTAACAAGAGAACAGGAGGAATGGAACCATGCACTGAACGGAGATATAGTAACACGAGAACAGGAGGAATGGAACCATGCACTGAACGGAGATATAGTAACACGAGAACAGGAGGAATGGAACCATGCACTGAACGGAGATATAGTAACACGAGAACAGGAGGAATGGAACCATGCACTGAACGGAGATATAGTAACACGAGAACAGGAAGAATGGAACCATGCACTGAACGGAGATATAGTAACACGAGAACAGGAGGAATGGAACCATGCACTGAACGGAGATATAGTAACACGAGAACAGGAGGAATGGAACCATGCACTGAACGGAGATATAGTAACACGAGAACAGGAAGAATGGAACCATGCACTGAACGGAGATATAGTAACACGAGAACAGGAAGAATGGAACCATGCACTGAACGGAGATATAGTAACACGAGAACAGGAAGAATGGAACCATGCACTGAACGGAGATATAGTAACACGAGAACAGGAGGAATGGAACCATGCACTGAACGGAGATATAGTAACACGAGAACAGGAGGAATGGAACCTTGCACTGAACGGAGATATAGTAACACGAGAACAGGAAGAATGGAACCATGCACTGAACGGAGATATAGTAACACGAGAACAGGAGGAATGGAACCATGCACTGAACGGAGATATAGTAACACGAGAACAGGAAGAATGGAACCATGCACTGAACGGAGATATAGTAACACGAGAACAGGAAGAATGGAACCTTGCACTGAACGGAGATATAGTAACACGATAACAGGAAGAATAGAACCATGCACTGAACGGAGATATAATAACACGAGAACAGGAGGAATGGAACCTTGCGATGCACGGAGATATAGTAACACGAGAACAGGAGGAATGGAAACTGCGATGCACGGAGATATAGTAACACGAGAACAGGAGGAATGGAAACTGCGATGCACGGAGATATAGTAACACGAGAACAGGAGGAATGGAACCTTGCGATGCACGGAGATATAGTAACACGAGAACAGGAGGAATGGAACCTTGCGATGCACGGAGATATAGTAACACGAGAACAGGAGGAATGGAACCTTGCGATGCACGGAGATATAGTAACACGAGAACAGGAGGAATGGAAACTGCGATGCACGGAGATATAGTAACACGAGAACAGGAGGAATGGAAACTGCGATGCACGGAGATATAGTAACACGAGAACAGGAGGAATGGAAACTGCGATGCACGGAGATATAGCATCACGAGAACAGAAATGATAGAACCTTGCACGGCACGGAGCTAGAGTAAAACGCGAACAGCAGGAGTAGAACTTTGGCCTTCAAAGGAAAAAATTGAATTTTCAGTCGTTCTAAAATGTCACTCTGTGAAGGTATTAAAACATTTGTCTTTGCTTTCTACCTATAAGAAAAAGGGCTAATTATATCATGTGCGTATATTACTACTATCAGGCTTCGAGATATATCTATTGATTTCTTTATTTCATGGATATATCATTGAATCGCGCTAACATAAGGACACGTCGCGTAAAGCAAGCTGCGGGGACGTTTAAAAATGCCATAGATTAACATATTATTTAGATAGCGAGATATATCTAATGGGTTTGATCGGTGCTTACTTCAAATACTTTGAACTTGATTAAAGGGGGAAAAAAGACACGCATCAGCAATCCTTTTACCTTTCTTCCCAGAGAATCAGACAAAACTATTGCTAGGTGGGGTCTCTGTATAGAAATGAGAAGAGAAGTGGTTTTTTTTTTTTATTTCTCTCATAGCTCAAGCGTGTAGCACGGTTACCTATCAACTGACAACTGACGCGCTTTATTCCTGAAAGCTCCCACACATAATATGATAAAACCGGAATCAGGCCACATGACCAACGTCAGTGTTCAGAGAAAGAGAAAGGAGCAGTCAATCACAAAAAAACAAAGATTTTAGATATTTCTAATGGAATAAAGAAAGTTTTGTCAACTTTCATTGCACTCTTCTTTGGCGTAGACTCAAACTGAAAGATATGAGGATTTGGAAGAAGCATAGAACTGGAGCAATAGTCCAGAGGCATGAAGAACTCATATGACTCAAGGAGGGCAGGGAAATCTAAAGCGCTCATCGGAATTAGTGGAGCTGATAGACTGCTACTACTACTACTACTACTACTACTACTACTACTACTACTACTACTACTACTACTACTACTACTACTACTACTACTACTACTACTACTACTCCTACTACTACTCCTACTACTACTACTACTACTACTACTACTACTACTACTACTACTACTACTACTACTACTCCTACTACTCCTACTACTACTGCTACTGCTACTACTACTACTACTGCTACTACTACTACTACTACTACTACTACTATTACTACTGCTACTGCTACTGCTACTACTACTACTACTCCTCCTCCTCCTCCTCCTCCTCCTCCTACTCCTACTCCTACTCCTACTCCTCCTATCCTCCTCCTCCTCCTCCTCCTCCTCCTCCTACTACTACTACTACTACTACTACTACTACTACTACTACTACTACTACTACTACTACTACTACTACTACTACTACTACTACTACTACTACTGCTCCTGCTGCTCCTGCTACTACTACTACTGCTACTACTACTACTACTGCTACTACTACTACTACTGCTACTACTACTACTACTACTACTACTACTACTACTACTACTACTACTACTACTACTACTACTACTACTACTACTACTACTACTACTACTACTGCTGCTGCTGCTACTACTACTACTACTACTACTACTACTACTACTACTACTACTACTACTACTGCTACTACTACTTCTATTGCTGCTGCTGCTGCTACAAATACTACTACTGCTGCTACTGCTATTAATTAGATAAGATAAGATAAGATAAGATAAGATATACTTTTATTGTCCTTCATAGGCACATTATGGTGGTTTTACATGCAGCAAGAAATTAGAGTACATAAACAGAACAAAATCTTATGTAGGGTGATTAATGACAGACCTTTTAATAACGTGTATGGTGGAAAAATAAATCTAAGGTAACCTAAAAGTAAACATTTTATTATAGAAGTTTAACTGCTCTAAGCAAAAAAAAAATTTCGGTACCGCTCAAGTCTATATTTTATAACCAGGGGTTTACCAGAGCGTTCAGAGAAACCGACTAGGCTGCTGAGAGGATGCGTATTACCTTTTAGAATAGAGATGTTTTTACTCTGACATTTGCATAAATACAAAATATTAAAAGAGGTGAAAAGATCATTGACTTGACACAATCTGTTACATTTATGAATAATGGCATCGATTTTGTTAGTTAGAAATTTGTTTGAATTACCACCCCAACATGTCAAAGCAAAGCAAATAACACTCTCAACTATAATTGGTTTGTAGAAGTAACATAGAAGCGTTTTGTCAACATGAAAAGAATTAAATGTTCGTAAAAAGTATAATCGAGTGTTTAGCTTCTTCAAAAGGGTCATAAATATGAGGGTTCCAATTTAAAGCAATGTCTAAAGTGACTCCAAGGTATTTGTAACTTCCTACACGCTCAACTTCTTCGTTGTTAATTAGAACAGGACTGGTGTAAGTGGATCTTTATTTCTTCTAAAATCAATAATCATTTCTTTTGTTTAATTCACATTTAGGAGTAGAAAATGATCTTCACACCTCTTGACAAACCAATGTATAGTTTCTCTGTAATTGCTTTCATCCTCAAATATCAGACCTTGAGTACATGTATTATCGGCGAACTTCAATATAAGAGTACCGGTAGTGGCGTTGTTGACAGTTGTACAGTCGTTTTTGTATATTGTAAATAATAAAGGTGACAGCACAGTCCCTTGGGGAGCACCAGTGTTGTTAGAAACTATATTTGAAAGAACAGTGTCTGAACAATTTCCTTTCTTACTGTCATTCAACTTGACATACTGAGGTCTTGACGTCAAAAAGTTAACCATCCAAGCAGTAAGGTGTGGGTTCAAATCAAGCTTATGTAGTTTAGAGATCAAAAGCTGTGGTTGAATGGTGTTAAAAGTTGAGGAGAAATCGACAAATAATATTCTGCAAAAGTTTTTAGGCGTATCGAGATGTTTGTATACATTGTACAGAAATACTAGTATTGCATCTTCAACATTCCTATTTTCTCGGTATGCAAACTGCATAGGATCTTGTAGAACAGAGAAACATTTCTTAATTTACCTGACAATCATCTTTTCTAAACATTGAGTAACACTAGATGTTAGTGCAACAGGTCTGAGGTCGTTTAATTCTTTAACAGCAGATTTCTTCGGCACTGGTATTAATTCAGATGTTTTCCATATAGGTGGCACTAGATGTTCACGTATAGACCAATTAAACAAAAATGCATAAATAGAGCTGAGCTGAAGAGCACAATGCTTAAATATCCAACCTTTCAAACCATCGGGCCCACCACATTTCCTTACATTCACACTTCTGAAGACACATGAAACATCTTTCTCACTTAAACATACTCATTGTGAGATCCCGATCCTTTCATTATCTTTTCCACCTCTTTTCTTGTCTCTTCTCGAAAATCATGATTATCAAACCTGGCATAAAAGGCATTCAATTTTTTAGCAAAGCCGTATATATCTTCATCAACAGAAAAGTCGTTTTTTTTCTTATTCATACCGGGCATTGCTTTCATGATCTCCCAAGTAGCTTTTCAGTTATTATTACTTAAGTTTGCTTCTAACATTTTGTATATTTCACTCTGCATTTTCTAATTCCGTCTCTGAGTTCTTTTTGTAGACTTTTTAACTTAGCTTTATCACCTGAACTGAAAGTAACTCTTTTCCTCGTAATGATGTCCTTTACCTCTTTCGTAATCCACGGTTTGTTGTTTGGATAACATTTGATAATTTTTTCAGGACATATGAGTCCTTCACAAAACTTTATATAACGAGTAACGTGATCATTTAGTTCAGTCAAATTATCGCACGATTCGAGGAAAACACCCGAATCCGTGCACTCAAAGCAGCCGCAGAGATCTTCAATGCACCGATGGATGTTGCTGTTGTTACACCACTTGCTGTTAATGCAGGCACACACACACACCACTGCCTCTCGTCTTTCCGGAGTCAGGATGGATGTTGCTGTTGTTACACCACTTGCTGTTAATGCAGGCACACACACACCACTGCCTCTCGTCTTTCCGGAGTCAGGATGGATGTTGCTGTTGTTACACCACTTGCTGTTAATGCAGGCACACACACACACCACTGCCTCTCGTCTTTCCGGAGTCAGGATGGATGTTGCTGTTGTTACACCACTTGCTGTTAATGCAGGCACACACACACACACACACACACCACTGCCTCTCGTCTTTCCGGAGTCAGGATGGATGTTGCTGTTGTTACACCACTTGCTGTTAATGCAGGCACACACACACACACACACACCACTGCCTCTCGTCTTTCCGGAGTCAGGATGGATGTTGCTGTTGTTACACCACTTGCTGTTAATGCAGGCACACACACACACACACACACACCACTGCCTCTCGTCTTTCCGGAGTCAGGATGGATGTTGCTGTTGTTACACCACTTGCTGTTAATGCAGGCACACACACACACACACACACCACTGCCTCTCGTCTTTCCGGAGTCAGGATGGATGTTGCTGTTGTTACACCACTTGCTGTTAATGCAGGCACACACACACACACACACACCACTGCCTCTCGTCTTTCCGGAGTCAGGATGGATGTTGCTGTTGTTACACCACTTGCTGTTAATGCAGGCACACACACACACACACACACACCACTGCCTCTCGTCTTTCCGGAGTCAGGATGGATGTTGCTGTTGTTACACCACTTGCTGTTAATGCAGGCACACACACACACACACACACCACTGCCTCTCGTCTTTCCGGAGTCAGGATGGATGTTGCTGTTGTTACACCACTTGCTGTTAATGCAGGCACACACACACACACACACACCACTGCCTCTCGTCTTTCCGGAGTCAGGATGGATGTTGCTGTTGTTACACCACTTGCTGTTAATGCAGGCACACACACACACACACACACACCACTGCCTCTCGTCTTTCCGGAGTCAGGATGGATGTTGCTGTTGTTACACCACTTGCTGTTAATGCAGGCACACACACACACACACACCACTGCCTCTCGTCTTTCCGGAGTCAGGATGGATGTTGCTGTTGTTACACCACTTGCTGTTAATGCAGGCACACACACACACACACACACACACCACTGCCTCTCGTCTTTCCGGAGTCAGGATGGATGTTGCTGTTGTTACACCACTTGCTGTTAATGCAGGCACACACACACACACACACACACACACCACTGCCTCTCGTCTTTCCGGAGTCAGGATGGATGTTGCTGTTGTTACACCACTTGCTGTTAATGCAGGCACACACACACACACACACACACCACTGCCTCTCGTCTTTCCGGAGTCAGGGGTGCGGTCAGAGCGAAACACGCTGAAGCCATCTAGATTGACGCAAGAATTAATTTTAATATTATTACTACTTAATGCTTTAACAAATTCTACATTATTGATGTTGTTGTTTCTGCTGTGTTTTCATGTTTTCACATGAATGACGATAACCCCAAAAGCATTAGTATCAACAAAAATAATGAAAAATTGAAGCTTAAAGCTTCAAATGCAAAGCACCATATGATTATTCATAAATCGGCAAAGATTTTTCCCAAAACTAAAGCACACGAAGGGTAGTTTTTGAACCAAGAACTGCTTTTCGTCGTGTCAAATGAAGAAATATTTATTTTTCAGATATTGAAGCTTACAGGAACTTTGATCGAAAACTACATATGGTTTGGAAGTGACAGACTGCCATTTAAACATTGATTTTTTAAGGTTTGCCATTATTTATTATTCTTAACATGGAACTGTAACAGGCAGCAATTGATTGCATTTGTTGGATTTTAAAATGCATTAACGCAATGATGTTTAAGATCTTTTTTTTTTATCGCTGAATTGCTTTACCCTCGCTAATCCTAGTCACAAACAGCTACGTATCAAAAGAATATGTGAGAGCTAGGAAGAGACAGGCTAAGCACGCACTGAGAAGATGCAATGTCGCAATAATTTATTATGCTTTTCAAGTGAAGACGATCAAATATCCTTTTTAATTTTACATTATGACCTCAAACAGAGTTTCTTTCTGAAGTATTGCGTCCATATTTTTATACCATTCTAGATCCATCGAAATTTGTTGCATATAAACACAGACCAAATTGTAAACCTTTCAGTTAAACCCAGTACCCGATTTTCAAGACAGACGTCCGTGCAGCAAACTTAGCGGAAGAGGTAAGTCCTTGTAATAGAGCAGTTAGGCTATGACCGAGTGCCATGCTGTGTAGCGTTGACAATCTTTTTCTTCTAAGTCCTTGTAATAGAGCAGTTAGGCTATGACCGAGTGCCATGTTGTGTAGCGTTGACAATCTTTTTCTTCTAAGTCCTTGTAATAGAGCAGTTAGGCTATGACCGAGTGCCATGCTGTGTAGCGTTGACAATCTTTTTCTTCTAAGTCCTTGTAATAGAGCAGTTAGGCTATGACCGAGTGCCATGCTGTGTAGCGTTGACAATCTTTTTCTTCTAAGTCCTTGTAATAGAGCAGTTAGGCTATGACCGAGTGCCATGCTGTGTAGCGTTGACAATCTTTTTCTTTCACTCCCCTCGATCCCTCGTTACTTTCCCTGCTTCTGCAGCTCTTTATTAATTTGCAAGTACATTTTCCATCTGTCTATCCATATTTTCTCGTTGAGTACTTATGCTGTATTTCAGCCTATCATCAAAATTCATCTTTAAAGCTTTCTCACAGTAAACAGTATTCGCTGATCTGTATACGTTCACATGAGAAACATAACACTAGAAGCTAATCTATAATAATCGGAAAAAGTAAAAATTAACCTATATTAGTTTATCATGGTTACCAAAAAAAAACCCCGTCGATCTGTATGGGTTTCTAATTGAAACAGTTAATGGTTGTCTGTATAGCTGTCTCATGGTAAACGCTTAACCTTTATCTGTATAGATTTGTCATGTAAAACATTTCAATGCTAGCAACAAACATAAACATCTGCGAAATCTAAGATAGTGAAACAGCGAAAGCATTTCCTGATTTGATGTACTTTGTCTCACTCTTTGCTTAAATTTTTTAACTGAGTAGTCAACAAGTTTTCGGTAAAGTCGACTTCCAGCCCTCAACTCTATTAGATAGGATTGGAAGGAAAAATTCAAGTAATTCATTCTACTGCGCTTGTAGATCGCTCCGAGAATTTTTATGCCATTCCTATAACATTCTGCTTTCTTAGTGAGGAAAGAAATCACTAATCAAGCTGGGGACAGTTTCATTCTACACTAGATCTGTATTGATCTGCATAGGTTTCTAGTGATAAACAGGAAATTGATGATGAATTTAGGTTTGGCCATGGGAAAAAAAAATCAAAGCTGATATGTATATGTTTTACATGGTAAACAGTAAATGTTGATCTCTATAGATTTCTACTGGGATAAAGTAAATCCTGATCTATACAGGTTTTAAATGGAAAACAGTAAATGATTATCAGTTTAGGTTTGGTCACGGGTAACAGTAAACGCTGATCTGTATAGGTTTTTCAGGGTAAATAGTAAATGCTGATGTATATAGGTTCCTACGGTAAACAATATAATAAAAGCTAATCTATATTCGTTTATCATGGGAAACAATAAAAGTTGATCTTTAAAGGTTTTCATGGTAAACAGTAAACTCTGATCTGCAAAGGTTTGTCATAGAAAAAGAGTATACTGTAGGTTATTTGCATTGATTTCCACACTAAATGCCGATCAGCATACGTGCGGTCACAGCAAACAATAAAAGCTGATCACCATGTTAAACAGTAAATACTGATCTGTAAAAGTTTTTAATATTACGCGGTAATAGGTGGTCTCTGCATGATTCTACTGATAAATAATATAAGATATGAAATAATATGATCACACCAGCATCATTTTACAAGTCTGAAATAGGAAAAATAAGATGTAAACTCTACGAAAACGGGTTTATATATTTAATAAGTTGACCCTTTGTATTGCTTCCATGTTGAAACACACACACACACACACATATATATATATATATGTACAGAGAGAGAGAAAGAGAGAAAAAGAAACAGAGAGAGATTGAGAGAGAAAGAGAGAGAGAGAGAGAGAGAGAGAGAGAGAGAGAGAGAGAGAGAGAGAGAGAGAGCGGGAGAGAGAGAGAGAGAGAGAGAGAGAGAGAGAGAGAGAGAGAGAGAGAGAGAGAGAGAGAGAGAGAGAGAGAGAGAGAGAGAGAGAGAGAGAGAGAGAGAGAGAGAGAGAGAGAGAGAGACTGGAAAGGAGAGGAGGCAGAATAAGAGAAAAGTGGAGCTGACGAGTTGGTATTCTATGGGAATGATTGCGCGGTAGATGAAGATGCTAACACTAAGTCTTTTGGTGGCCAATAGTCCTGTCAGGGGCTGTTCTGCTTAATAATCGAAATTCTTCAAGTAAAAAAATTCAAGTTTACAGTCTCAAGACTGGTTCTAGTTGTATCGTGTGATCGTAACCGATTAACCAGATTTAAAGCGTTGGGGTTTCATGTGGGGATCATTCTGTACTAAGTATATCCACATAATTATCGGTTCTCTCTGAACAAACAAAAATCGTAATCGAACTGCACTTGACCTGATCAAATATTACGAATGACAGTATCTCGGGAGAAAGCTAATCTGCATAAAGTCACATAAGGTTCCACTCACACACACACATATATATTTATATAAATGTATTTAAATAAACCATATATATATATATATATATATATATATATATATATATATATATATATATAGTGTTTTAGAGAGGACTCAAAATGTCGAATAAACAGATTCTCAAAATCTCTCCTTGTAAAACTATGTAGATGAAACGAAAAGAGTTGGACTGCCTTGTAGGAATTCATAGCTGCTCTCATCTTCACATCTACACGTAATTGGACAGTTTTAAGGGATTTATGAATAAATTGTACACATTTAGAGGATTCTTCTTATCTACTTCCATATATATAATTATATATATATATATATATATATATCCTTACTTATATAAAAAGAAAATTAGTGCTCATTGTATGCTCCCCTCCTCGAATTTTTGCCTATCTCCACAGACTTATTCAGACACTTGAAAATTACAAAATAGTTTTTTATGAAATACTATACATCAGATTAGGGACATGACCCCCATTTTTTAAATAGCAATGTTTGTTGTCATTAAATAAAAATTAGATCTTTGATATTATTTGTTCTTCGATGTACGCCTCCCGCAATGGCCATCAACTTCACTAGATAGCGGTAACTCTAAAAAGTTTGATCGTTACCCATCATCACAGACTTACACATTGATCGTTGCCCATCACCACAGACTTACAGTCACTTAAAAATAACAAGAGATTAGGGACATGACCCCCACTTTTTAAAAATTAATGTTTTGTATCAAACGATCAAAATTAGACCTTTGACATTATTTTTTCTTCAATTTAGATCTAGCAGATCTACCTCTCCCGCATAGCCTAGGCCAACCAGCGATAAGACCACCTCAGTCTGAGTGATATAATTAATTGTGGAAGATTGATCGATATTACGATGGCAGATGAGAAAAAGAGAAGTTGTTTAAGACGATCCAGATACGTAGAAACACTCAATCAAAATCAAATCCCCCCAACCACAAACAACACTTGATCAACCATCCATATCTATTGATACTGATCGAAATCTAGATCTAGATCTACGACAAACTGGATCTATTTCTATAGATCAACCAAGATCTGATCCAGATAGTGAAAACAGACATGGCTCGAGATCTCCACAACGTAGACCCAGCTTTAGATCTGCTACACCACCACAAAAGCAGATAGACCCATACGGATTAGATCTACATCACCGCTACCGCATCCACCTTACATCAGACAGCCAGCTTTGACAAAATTTTGAATTTATCTTCCACAGTCAGTTTTCACTCATGGTCAGATGTATGTAGCTATGTCAAGAGTTAAAAGCTATTATGGTTTACAATTAGCATTGGCACCGCCATCAGAGAACTCTTTGAGTATAACAAACTACACCAATAATGTTGTCTTCAAATCAGTAATAATATTATAATGGTGAATACAATAATTTTCATTTAACTTTATTAATACATGGGTATTGATTTAAACTTTCAATCCTGCGAATTCGCGGGCTTTCAACTAGTATATATATATACATATCATGCACTTGATTCCATTTCGCTAATTTCAGATGTATGTTTTGGCAATGACAGAGTAGAGCAACTTTTCTTTGAAACATACAAAGAAAATCAGAAGACATGTTTCTGATACATGATAACTTTGTGAATAGCCTCATGAACTGAGCCAGCACTCTCGGGATAAACTTGGTTATAATCTGCAAGGCTAAGATCAAGTGTCTCAACGTGTGGCTAAGCTTTCAAGACAATTAACCAGAAGTATAAAATTAACTTCGCCTACCTTACCCTACCTTTATTAGGATCGTTTGTATGAAAGGTTTTAGGAAGCTATATAATTTTAGATTTATAAAAACATTTTTTTTCAGAAAATGGACGCCATTTTCCTCTCATTGTTAGCCGTGCTTTGTGTGGTTGCAAGCGCTAATTTTGGTATTGAACTCCAAACCAGCTTAGGTAAAATGTCTGGCACAGTTCGGAAAGTGAATGGGGAAGAAGTAGAAATCTTCTATGGAATCCCGTATGCCCGACCCCCTCTGGGCATGTACCGCTTCGGTCTGTCCTCTCCTGCTACACCTTGGAGCGATGTCCGTGACGGTACGATCAAACCGCCGTCATGCTGGCAACCCACTGGCCAACCGGCTACTCGATTCGAGAATAGCGACCTGACAAAGGATGACCTTAACATCAGCGAAGACTGCCTTTATCTGAACATTTGGAGACCGAAAAAAAGAACAGAAGCTAAAAGTATTTTGGTGTGGATCCATGGTGGTGGCTTCTGGACGGGTTCTGCTGTCCTAGGGGAAGAGGAAGGCGCTGGAATAGTAGCTTTTGAAGACGTTATTTTAGTTACCATAGCTTACCGTCTGGGAGCATTAGGATTTATGTTTGTGGCAGATCAGATGCAAGGCAATGCTGGGATTTTCGACCAAGCATTTGCCATGGATTGGTTGAAACGAAATGCACGTAATTTGGGCGGCGATCCAAACGACATCACCATTATGGGAGAGGGTGCTGGGGCGGCCAGCGTAGGCTTCCACCTTTTGGCTCCTATGTCCAAAGACAAATTTAGCAAGGCTATCATGCAGAGTGGATCTCCCGTCGCCCCCTGGGCCTTCATGGACTCGGGCAAGGCTTCCAATAGAACAGTGACGGTAGCAGAAAATCTGGGCTGTAATTCCTCAGAGTCGCTGATGACATTTTGGAACTGTATGCGAACAATAAGCGCCGAAAATTTTACGTCCGAGTTTATGAAATTTAAGGAAAGCTGGGATGACCTACCTCTTGCACCTATAATTGACAACTGGCATTTCAAAGCTCATCCCAGGGAAATGCTGCAATCCGCAGAAATAAAAGTGACAAAAGTTTTGGTCGGACTTGACAAAAATGAGGGCATTGAGAAAGCTGCGCTTGAGTTCATGCCAAACTATAATATACAGAAGAAACCAAAGTTGAAAAACAGAAAAGAGTTTCGTGATTCGATTTTAGAAATTGCCGACGGTTATGAATATCTCCAAAAAAGTCTTCTCGGAGTGTACTGGAGCGAGCAACCACGTAATACAAACGCCCGTGTGGAAATCTTGGACAACGCTGTAGGAGATTCCCTGTACAAATGTCCGGCTCTGGACTTTGCCCGTGAGTACACCAAGCGCGGCGGGCAAGTGTACCTGTACAGCTTGGAGGATAGCATCAGTACGAACCCTTGGCCTAAGTGGATGGGCGCGACCCACGGCTCGGAGATTAAAGTAGAGCTAGGCGTTCCTATGCTGCCAAACTCCGGAAACACAAAACCAGAGATGAATCTCTCCAAAAAGTTTATGGAACT
>JAWDGP010008076.1:72500-153798 GCA_033675545.1 Elysia crispata | reverse complement strand
TGCATTAGTGGCACGATATCGTAGATCTACATCTAGCCTGTGACAGATCAATTATCTAATTTTGAATATACTGAAATTTTAAAGACATTAAGGGCAGACAAACCCTCACATATTTTTGAATTATGAGGCATGAAAAAGAAATATAAAGCTTCAACTGTGAAATAAAGCGAAAGAAAATCTGTTCGGCACCTCAAAAATTTTTCGAAACAAGAAAAATCTGAACAAAATAAAACCATTAAGCAGCAAGCATCAACATACACACACATCCCCACACTGATCTCATTTCTGATTTATTTTAACCTTGTAAACAGTAACGTATTGAAAAAAATTCTGCCTTTAAAAAATGTGCTCTTATTATGACATTAAATAATTATCAGTTTTTAGGAAACTTTTTTTTAGAGAATATTCCAACAGAACACCATTGTTTACAACATAGCATAAATACAGTTTCCACATTCTTTGACCACAACAGCACCGGAAAATTGCGAACCCGGGACATCCCGAAGGGCCTGTCTGTCTATCTGTCCGTTCATTAATGTGTGGTCAAGACTTGTGGGACGTGCGTTACTAGTGATTTATTGTGCTTCTTTTTCTTCACTCCTTAACCATAAGAGTTCCTTTTAGATGTTAACAAGGAAGTAGATTATGTACAACTGCAACAATCAAAAATAAAACACGCAGATTCTGACTCGAAGTTCGAGTGGGTAAGCACACTACTGGAGTGGACCATTTGGAGCATCACCATTATAGACACCTTGACTGAAACGTCTTTGTCTTGATCTAGATCTAGACCTCTATTTTTTCCACGCATATAAATTACAATCTAGATCTAGATCTAGATCCAATCGGCCTAAAGAGACTAGCCGGACGTGAACAGAAAAGTCACAATGAGTAGAATGTACGACAACAAACCACTTGAAAATGTACCGGTTTATGTTACGAAATGGGATGGTACTTTTGACAAGAAGCACGCACAAGCAAAATCTTCCAGGTGAAAAAGTGTAATAATAACACACAATTTGTTTCAGCATTTAACTCAATCCAATCTAAGTATCTCCAGCTCAGCTAAAGCCCTGATACCAAGAGTAAGACTAAGTAAGAGAAGGGTCGTAACTCCGTACAAAAAATAGATGTACACATTTGAAAAAATATGACAATGAAACAAAACAAGAGAAAATTATGAAATAAACTGTTAAAAACAACAACAAAAAAGCAAAACCAATAGCAAATTTTTATTAAAGCACAATGAACCTATTTTCTAAGACTTCTCCTTCTTCATTTTGGGCTGATTTCATCACCATTTCAGTTTTTTCACCATCAACATCCCATTTCACCACCATTTCAAAATCACAATTTGATTCTCGATCTCAAACAGGCAATGGTCATTATTTTATGCTGAGAGTGAGAGTAGGGAAACCAAAATAAATGGTTTCTGTACAGTGTAGCATCCCTTAGATGGCTCAAGTGATCATCCATCCTAATTCAAAGTTTAGATCTAGCCTAGGCCTTAAAATCTCCAAAAATCGCGGACAAAAAAAGTCAGCTTTGAAGCGGGTTGTTAGATCTAAATCTAGCCTAAAAACGAAACTAGAATAACCAAAACAAAGTGTGAAATGTCCTCTAAACATAAATGAGATTTGCACAAGATTTCTGGTAGTCATAAGTAAAGAAAGTAGACATCCAGAAAATGAACGTAAACGGGTGATAAAGGGACACAATATAGTGGTCCATAAGACTCTAACGGCGGGCAATATAGGTGGGGTTGAGTTAAATTTCGCGTCCACTCCCAAATGCAGTAAATATTGCACTGTGCTAAAAAGTCATGTGATCATGCCATTTGACCCTGGCTAAAATATCCTGCGTCCACTGTGCTAGACAAGCTAGACCTATCACTATGAGTCATCAGACTGCTAGTTCCACTATGTTCTAGCAGGAGTATACGAGTAATTTTTTTGCATGAATACAACTAGATCAAGTGTGTGCATTGATAGCGTCAGTACTTTTTTTTTTATTATTTTAAGGCCTATAGAGATAGTGACACACATTCAACTTGGAGATTGATTTAGATTTATTACCTAGTCTGGATGCAGATGTAACAGACGTCTGATGTCTTAAAAGTGTATTATCAACTCTACAAGCTCTAAAGGAAATATAAAAACTAAAAAGAAAGATCAAGGAGAACAATCAAAACAGAAGTCAGACTATGCCATCTCAATCAGCTGTAGACCTGACAAAAGAATGCGCAAGCAACAAAATCACTGAGCCTGGTAAACCAATCTCCTGACTGACAAAAACTGTTTCATTTGCATACAAAGCTAGCTTAGGCTTTGCTTTAAGTTATATGTGCAGTGGATGCACTTCCTTAGAAACTTTTACCAAGAATCATACAAATTTTAATTTTGGTGACCTGAATTCTGTGCTTGAAATGCTTCACTTGTTACAAATACAAGGACAAATAAGGACTCATGGGTAAAATTATAATCACAGATCAGCTTCTCAATTTTCATAAGCTTTTTCATGTTTTTGAATATTGTGTCTTACCTAGCCATGGTATGGCAGTGCTAAAGTGTATTCATTGTTAATTAATAAATGATTGTGCATGCCTGTTTTTCAAACAGAGACAACCCAGGAATATTGTGTGATGGGAGGATAGTCAGACAGGCAAGGATAAACATAGATTCCTCAGATCCTGCGTCTCTACAGGTATGGCCCTTCATAATAATGCTAAGGAACCACAAAGTCATAATAATGCAAACATGTTTATAAGCTTAGCTTTCAGAATGTTTGCCTTCAATTATGGTAACCTTATATTTATTCTAAATGGTTATTATCAACAGCAAGCCAAGCCTACTTATACTTTCTCTATTGATTTTTTACTTGAATTGTCTCGGGTGATCAAAGTTAATTCTGCTAGCTTAAGCAACTTTCACAACCTCGCCTTGATACAAATTTTCTCAGTTTTGATTGAGTACTTTTTTTCTCTGTCTTCTCATAGCTACTGCTAGGTTCCTGCCTACTGGTTCACTTCCCTTTCCCCAAAACATCTTTCAGATTGGCAATTTTTCGTGTTCTTTTTGTGTAATACTAAAAATTAACCTTGATCAGTAGTTATTCTCATTTAATGTAATAAATTTCATCTCTAAATGTTTTTTTTTTTTTTTTATTAAAACCATTTAGTTTGAACATGTTTACTGCCATAAATCTTGATGGAATAGATAATCCTTGTTTGTTGTATCAAGGTCAGGTATTATATCTTGTATGTGTTGTTGGAGAGAGCTCATAGGCGAAAGTACTCTGACACAGGTGTGGAACAAGAGCCAAACTTTAGTGAAACTACAAAAGTTTCTACAGGATACTTGAATTCATCTTACAGTAAGTATTTCGTCAAGAAATGAAATAGTTGATGAGAAAAGACACCTTTTCTTATCAAATTTGAAAGTATCATCTTAGCGGTCATTGTCAAAGAACCCGATAGAAGGCGTTTCACTTGCAAAAAGAATGAATGCTTGCAGATGAAATGCTTAAACTTAGTTAAAATATGATACATGTAACAATGCACACCACTTATATCGGCATCGCATCTATCAACTTTTTTCTTATATTGATATGCTTTATCAAGTACAAATTTTTTACCCTATTTACTGTCTATAATTACAGTTCTCTATATCAACAATCTCTCTCTCCCTTTCTCTTATCAACATCTATATCACCATGGCAAAAGAAGCACGGTGACAAGAAAACGATCTCAGGAATGTCTTTGTCTCTCTCAGCTGGTGTGTTACATGGCAAAGCTAGTGGAAATCCCTTTGGTACTGGTACCTTTGTTGCTCTGAATGAAGGTGTGGGATGGAGGAAGGGGGGATGGGTGGGATGAGCCGTGGTGAGACCACTGGGCTTGTAGTGTAGTGTATCGCATTCAATGATTCACAGGGAGTGATGCGGCTTAGCCTATTGGGCTGGATGGTAGGTGTGTTGGGGCCATGAAAAGTTGAACACCAAGCAAGAGAGTGATGAACAGTCAGTCAGTCAGGACTAGGCTAGCACTGATCAAGCCGTCTGTACAACAACAGAACCCACAGGTTGAATTTAGGTCTAGGGGAGGGAGAGCCACCTGTATTTATGGAATTTTTCAAAACAAGGGAAGTAACTGAAAACATACATGCTACTGGTAGTTGCTTCCCCTTAAGTATAAAACCATATGCTTAACCCTTAAAGACCTGCTCAGGTAAAGTGCTAACTGATCTGCCGGCGCGAGGAGGTCGAGGGTGCCGAACCAGTAACATTTGCGAGAGCGTGTGCTTGGCGCACTAACGGGTCTAGTGGTGTGAAAATCAGATCGAGGTGTTGAAACGGTGTTTTTAAGCTCTAAAGTTTGTAAACACCTATAAAAGTACACATTTTTTAAAATTATTGTTTGCCCTTTGTGTTCTGATTATCTTTAAGTTTTTCTTTTTGCTTCATTTATGCACATATATTAGTATAGTGTAGACAAGAATAATTTCGAGATAGATTGTATCTTCAGATAAAATCTCAAGTTTCATTAGAGGCAGGAGACGAAAAACGCTAAAAAATTTCTTCTTCCCTAGGCCCCCTCCCCTCCATCATTTCTCTCTCTCTATCTCTCTCTCTCTCTCTCTCTCTCTCTCTCTCTCAGTGTGTCAGGGTTTGACATATCCAATAACTTCATGGTCAAGTTTGTTGGTAAGATATCGATAGCTAGCTAGACTCAAACTCAGATAGTGCTATTAGCAATAACTTCAGTGTGAGACTGGCGCTGATGAGCTGATCAGATAAGGCCTCTGGCTCTTTTCCCGTGGCTAAATCGACTTAGGAGACATAAATGTTCCAAGTATCTATCATTTCTAAAGATTACTAAACCAATCATCATACAGTATTGAGAACCAATCATGACCTACAAAACAAAATGTTTGAACCAATCAGTATTGCCCATCAAGACAAGTTCTAGAAGCATCTTACACCTAATACAAATGTAACGGAATCCACAAACCTCAAAGGAAGAAACTCAGTCCTCATACCCGCTTTTTCACATTTACTCGAAAATCAAGCACCCCTTAATCCCTACCCCCATTCTTTTTCCTTTTGGAGCTCGGGGGGGGGGGGTTAGTCAGCAGATACACCAGCCCATCATTGTTCATTATCTTCGTTATTTGGGTTTAGTGATAACATTTAGAATCACAATAGAATTGTCTACATCAAACTATAAGGACCACCCTAATTGATGATGTCAGCGATGAAAAGCTAAAAAATTCTCACGCTGATACGTGGGTTCCATACTACATCTGTACCAAACCAAGGCGCCACTTCATGTTGAGAAGCTGATGCAATGGGTGCCAACGCATGGCCCTTACTGCTTCACACCTCATCGACAGTACATGTAATACAAAGACTCTTGAAATTGAATTTGAAAACCGCAGTATCATGTGTCGGTTGTCATGTCATTTTTTGGCTCCTCCCTCGAATGAATTTATTATGTATATTTGTTGAAAAGAGACAACGTGCTCTTACAGAGAGGCCCAGCTGAGGGTATGACGTCACAAAATGTAAATAAGCCAATGAGGACCATTATGTCTGAGGCTTATATCTTACTTCACTGATGCTCTGATTCGTCTGCTAAGATCATTGTTTCAACAGACGGGCCAAGGGCCACGCCCTTGCCTCGGCCAGTGGGAAAAGTAATGTAGATGTCACAAAATAAGCCAATGAGGACCATTATGTCTGAGGCTTATATCTTACTTCACTGATGCTCTGATTCGTCTGCTAAGATCATTGTTTCAACAGACGGGCCAAGGGCCACGCCCTTGCCTCGGCCAGTGGGAAAAATAATGTAGATGTCACAAAATAAGCCGATGAGGACCATTAGGTCTGAGGCTTATCTTCTTTTACTGATGCTCTGATCGTCGGTTTAGATTATTGTTTCAACTGACGGGCCAGGTGCCACGCTCCAGACTAAGCTAGTGGGTAAACAAATGTAGTGTCATAGTGAATAATGTTAACTTGTTCATAACTTCACTACCAGTAAAGCTAAAAACTTCAAATAAACTGCAAAATTATTTGCTGTTATTGCAACATCAAATGAATTCAACTATTACGTAGCATGAAAAGTAGAGCAGGGAATTTCTTGGACAGAAGAGAGTCATAGCTAATGCTGATGATCAACAAATCATAGTTTATAGTTTAATTTTATTCAAAACTCCGCTCTCCGTGAAGCTAGAAACATCAAATAAAGCGCAAAATCATTGTATTTTATTGAAAAATCACATGAAATTAATACTAACGGTTTTATTATAGACCGCTCAGTGATCTTTTTGCAAGAAGAGAGACATAGATCATGGTGATAATCTGCATTTGCAAACCAGTGGCCAAAAAGTGCACAAGCATTGTTTATTTCTTCATAACTTTCTTATCCGTGAAGCTAGGAACTTAAAAAAAAACTGCAAAATTACCAGCTAACTTTGCAGATTCACAAAAAATCAAAAGATACAGCCTAATTGTAGACCGCTTAAGAATTTTGACAAATAAAATACATGCATACACCGTTTTACATTTCTACAACTGTCGCATTTCCCGTGGGTAATTGTGTGAGTGGTAGATAAAATAAACAGCTGCCACGCTGTGGAAATGTTCCAAAAACGTTGTATATGAACCACTGGCGCTTTTCTCGGGTTAAAATTATAGTGTAATTTTTAAAAAAAAAAGATATGTAAATTAAAAGAGACATCTTTATATCGACTTTAGCTTATATCGTCAAAGAAATTTTGGACCAGTATATGTTGATATACCAGGAGTGCACTGAATGTCTTTCATGCTTTAATCGATTATAAAATTGGTTGTTGAAATATACCATTAAAACAGTTTACTTTCTAGACAAATAAGATTTTTTAGGTTTTCAACTGATTTGAATACAACGGGAAGGCGACTGCTTACTTTCATCCTCAAAATCAGAGGCATCTGTAGGGTGCATTGTTGCTATTGTAACCTCATCAGGCCCGTTAACTATTAGTACAGTGGAACTCGGGAATAAGGACAACTCCTGATCTTTTCACAAACTGAGACAAAGTATCGTCATAGCAAGGGTTGTCGTTAATCCTGCAAACGGGAATGAAGAAGAATTTATTGTGGGAGGTAAACATGGGCAATTTTCACTATCATTATCTGTGCATTTGATTTCTCCTGTTTCTTGATTTGCATTTATTATCACTATTTTGGTGTCGATGGTAATGCACTTTGTCTTGTTAGTTGTACTTGTAGACATGATTGCAATGATAATTGAATGTAGAGGACTGCAGTCCTAAAACAATTCATTATCAATGAAAGCTAAGACTAGTGCAATGTAGATCTATAGAACTTAAAAGTCAAATTTTGCATGTAACAAAGACGGAGACCAGAGTGACACGGTTAAGGAAGAAAACAAAGTAGTCTAGAACTGGACTGGCTCTCAATACGGCTAGGTATTCAAAGAGTGAGATGCACTGAGCATAGATTTTGCGTGCTATATGCAGCTAGCTGGACCACATGCTTTGTGATATTGATACTAAGCTTAGACTGTGCGTAACGGGAGGGGACTGTGGGGAGAAATGGCACGAAAGCCTGCACTGCTTCTTCATTGGTACCGAAGCACGTACAGGCAAGACAAAATGCTTGAGATCTTTTTCCCATGAAAAATTTTGGTGCTTTTCTTTCCTTTCTATCCTCAGATCTAATTGTCGTAACTACAGGGGGAAGTGGTATCGATTTTTTGCAGAAATAAATTGAATAAACTAAATAAAGGAAAAAAAAACGGAAATTTTCAGATCTGTCAGCAGAGTTTGTTGCTAATCGAGGTATTGCTAAATATGGGTTCCACTGTGGTAGGCTTGGGTCAAACCTTAGGAGAGAGTTGGTTAGATGAGATCTGACCTCACTATCGGATAGTTCAAATAGTATTTTAACTTTTAAAGTATCAGTACCATGGGAGCTTTTCAATGTGACTTAAAAGTTTTAAATGGCTTCCTTGCAGAAAAAAAAGGGTTTGTTATCATTATTTATATTTCACCTGAAACAAAGAAACTAAAAACAAAACAAACAAGCAAAAAAAAAAAACCAGCTATTAATTAGGTTTTTTGTGTTAGAGGGTGTTGTCATAACTTTATGCTTTAGGTTATAATTAATTATTATAACCTATCTTCAATTAAACTTTTAGACTCAATTTTATTTTGTAAAAAATACTAACTTGAGACTTTTGGACTACATGTATATGAATTTTTGTATAACTATAAGAGACTGTTTTTTTCTCATTTGACAGATGTGAAGTCAAAAGGCTCAACAGACAGGCTTACACCAGAGGAAGTCTCCATCTTGGTTCACGACTTGAAAGTCAGTGATATGATATCAAACATTGTAGCGAAAGATAATGCAGCAGGAAACATTATCCTCTTAATGAAGGAAGAACAAAGACTTAAAGTTGATCTGAAGGAAAACTCTTTGGTGCGAATAAAAACTTGTGGAAATAGTCCTTTTGTAGGTAGGCTTTCATCTATTGGCCAATATGTCTGAGTTCAATATCAGTTTGACAAAAATGGAACATTTCTTTTAGATTAGCCACTATATAGTACATAGAAAAAGGTGTTCAGTCTTGGGGAAGCAGCTTTTATTTTTTCACAGCATACCATGCAAGAGCAGTCAGACCAAATAAGACTGATCAGATGCACTTGAATCAAAAGCTAAATTTTCTTTGTAGAAAGGGCTTGTTGTTGAAATTGCCATTCTTTGTTGTTTTAGTTTATAGTTTAAACCAATTTTTATGACTTTTCAATGCTTTTGGTTTAGATATTTCAAGATAATACCCATGTCTATTTCTGACATTTTATTTAAGACAGCTGATAAAACTGGACTAAGAGAGAAAAAGCTCGAACTTTGCCACTGGGCTAATTTGATCATGGGAAGAGTTTCTTTTTTAGGCTGGTAACGAATCTAGATCATGGGGTGACCTAACATCATGGCTCAATGTGAATTTTTATAATTGACAGCATATTTTTATATCTTCATGTAGCAATCTAAAATGCTCCTTTAGGAACTTGGCCTTTTAATGTTTTATGATGACTGTTCTGTAGCCGTGCCATTGTTAAGTCTGTCTCCAAATCCCTCTAATTGTTATCACTCCATCTTCTTTTTGGTCTGCCTCTGCATGTACTTCTAGTTCTATTTCCCGGTACTGCATTTTCCCTACCAGAATGATCTTCATTTCAGACCTAAGTGCCGTTTGATTTGACCAAAGTATGCTAGTCTCCTTTTCATTATTGTATTCATCAGCCAGCCTTTTTCTATACCAAGTACAATTTGGATAGATTCATTTGAATCATTTTCAAACATACCATTTTGAATACTTTTCGGTGGCATTGAATTTCAAAACAGTTTAACATTTTTTCTGTATTTTTTATGGTCCAGCCTTCAGAGCCTTATATGTGGCAATATGGAATTTAAAAGTTTTAAGGAGTTTCTGTGTTTTTGCTATTCAATTCCAACCCTTTCTTTCTGCTTTCGTCTTAAATAATGTCTAATAATTTTGATTTTCTACAATTAATGCACTACAGTGTCATCACCATATCTCAGGTTGGTTAAGCTGTGCCTGCCTCCTTTAATATCTGGATGTAGGTTTTGCATGATTATTTCACTGTAGAGAGAGAAAAGGCTTGGGGAAAGCACACATCCTTTTCTGACACCATGCTTTCTTTTTTGAAATAAGCTGATTTCCCCATCAACTTGCATTGCTTCAGTCTGTTCCCAATGACTACTACATGTTTTTGATCACGATAGATCTTTTCCAGCTGTCTTCACTTGTGTTAGTCGTGTGATTATGTAGATAACAATTGTTGTACCTTTTCCCTCTCCAGAGCCACACTCTTCCTTTGCTATTTGTGGTTTGATTTTGTTTCTGACACGAATCATGATGATTCTTTAAAGTATTTTGGTGATATGACTCATAATACTGATCATTCTATTTTATTCACTCTCTGTTGCCCCTGTTTTCTTGGGCAGTGCTATAGATTTGGAGATGTCTGGTGAACTTTGACCTGTTTCATGGATTACTTTTAGTAATGTGATATTATTACTTCAACAGTCTTCAAGTGCTTCTAAAAGTTTCACTGATAGTGATAGAGTCTGTGCCTGTTGCTTTGCCTAATTTCATCTTTCTTATTGCTGCCTGGATCTCATCTTTCATGATAAGTGTACAAGGAAAATTTTGCTTCGTCACATTGTAATCCTTTCTGTGGTCATCAAAAAGTTCACTTATATACTCTACCCATCTGTTTAGGATTTTTTCTTTTTCCAAAATGATGTCAACGTTTTTTTTACTTTAGACATCCTGCGGATGAGCAGATTTTCTTTCCAGAGATTTCTTCGATGTTTTTGTACATCTTCTGTGGTGTTGTTCAATGTTTCTGCACTTGTCATTGATCCACTTCTCTTTGACTTCATTAAATTTTTTTCCGATTTTGCTTATGCAATCATAGCAATGTTTCATATTTTTCTCATTATTTTGTACTTGCATCTCTTTCTCCATGAAGTCCAAAATATCCTCAGTCAACCTATTTTGTTTTGTTTTCCTTTCTTCTCTTGGTAAGGTATTTGTTCCTGGGCTGATTCTGTGACTGCTTCTTTGAACATTACCCATTGTTAGTCCACTTCTTCAGCTTCTCCTAAGACTTCAAACTTATTTTAAACAGCCACACGATACTTTTCTTGAAGTATTTGGTTGGATTTTGATAAAGCAAGTCAAGTTTGATGTTTTTAGGGTTACTTCATTTTTTTTAAGCAGCCCCTGGAAAGTGATGACTGTAAGTGTAACTGTCTGTTCCAAGGTAGGTCTTTACTGAGAGAAGGGCATTTCTAAATCTTTTACTGATCAGGATGTAATTGATCTCCTTTCTGCTTACATTTTTTTGGGGGGTTTTCCATGTCTATTTCCTTCTTGGTGGTTACTAATAATATTAATTTTCATTCTTTTTATTTCTTGTAAATCTGAAACGAGATTCTTTCTTTTATAAATTCCAACCTATGATCATAGAGTACTTCATGATCTTGCAACCGGATCCCATCTTCATTATCTTTTGACCAGATCTTATCATCATTATCTTTTGACCAGATCCTATCTTCATAATCTTGTGACCAGATCCTGTTTTCATTATCTTGCAACTAGATCCTATCTTTATTATCTTGTGACTGGATCATATCTTCATACCTGATCCTATCTTTATCACATATATCTAGTCACCAAGTCTTATAATCGCTAACTTGTGAAAAGTTATTAGATTCATTGATATTGAACCTAAATTGTGCTCCATACTTTACTGAATAGATTTTATCTACATCATGATCTAGAGACAAGTTTGTACACGCCTGATCTATTGACCAGCTTTTGTTTCTTTCCAATAGAAAGTCTGGTGGTGCGAGATGATCTTACTTCCACAATTGCAAATTTTGCTGGAGATGAAATGATGGGAGACAACTGGCTAGAAAAAATTGCGGCGGCCAAAGCAACCCTTAGAGTTGATGAAGAACCTTCAGAAATTGCAGATGATGAATGGGTGAGCTTTTCATATTTCTCAGAGGCTTCCTAATAGACCTTACTGCCTCCATAAATTCATTATGTCTGTAATTCAATGGCTCAGTCTTCATTTTCTTTCCTTGTTTTGGGATACTTCGATATCCATCAAAACAAATATTTCCACACCAAGTCTAGGTTTAAATGTTGACACAAGTCTCTTGCTATTTACCCCCGGTCATTACTGTTTCAAAATGCATCTGTCTTTGTTTTTACTAAAGACTCTTAATGAAGCTGATAGATTTGGATGTAGCTATAGACTTTTGGCTATTTGTAATGTTGTTTGTTTATTACTACTAGAATTCTAGGCTACTACAGGAGAAACACATCCTAGAAATCCTTTCATTTTCGATTGCCAAGTTGCTTTAGCTCTGGATATTATTTGCTGTTCGAAGCTAAGTACTTTATATTACTATAATACTAGATTTTTGTTTTTAATAGACAACTTTAGCCGCATTCTATCTCTGTTTTAAGGTCTTAATATAACTATAGACTGGATTATTTAGATCTAGATAAAGATTTTTTAAATATTTATTCTTTGTGGAATCTAGGTCAAGCTTCAATTAACTGAGGTCTAGATCTAAAATATTTAGATTATACCTTTAAAATACAGTTCTAGTTTCACAAAAGTATGAGTGTAGAATTGGGTCTGACCTAGATCCAGACCTAGATCTGGATATTTGAGGTAATCCTATATTCTAGATGCATACCACTTTACAGTCCTGTAGATACATCTCTTTGTTACTAGATCTAGATCTATATGCAAACAGCACGAAAGAGAATGAAGTCTCAGTCTAAAAAAACAAGAAACTCACATTCCTCTGTAGAAAGGGGTAATCTTAATCAAAATCAGAATAACTCATGTGCCTTTTCTTCTGCTGCTTCCAAACACAGTTCTGTTAATAACAGTGACTTTATTTGGAAAGAGAAAAGCTTTTCATTTAGAGAATTCTCAAAAACTTGCCAAAAAAGATTAAAATATCCTTAGATCTGAGAATTTAGGAGTATTAAGTTCTATGCTTCTAAAGTGCAGACCAAATTGTTGCATAGTCATGATCAGATATTTTTTTCAGAGATCATTTAATTCCCTGCCTATTGCTCAGCCCAGTAGGCTGAGCCCCTCCACTTCCCCTGAATCATTGAATGTGATATATTACATTACGGGCTCTATGGTTGCAACACTGTTCACTTCCCAGCCTCCCCCTCCCCACCCTTATCATCCCACCACACCTCCAGTCTCAGCAACAAAGTTACCAGTACCAAAGGGATTGCCACTCGCTTTGCAATTTAACACACCAACATGAGGCATTTTGATAGAGACAAAGATGTTAATGAGATCGTTTTCTTGTCACTAGGCCTCTTTTGCACGGTTACCTTGGTGCTATGTCAATGTAAGAGAAAAGAAGAGAGAGAGTGTCGATATAGGGAACTGTAATTATAGACAGCAAATAGGAGAATAATTTGAACTTGAAAATGCATTTAGATATAAGAAAAAAGTCGATAGAAACAATGTCGATATAAGTGGTGTGCACTGTATGGCGATACTGATAAACAAAAGATAAACACCCTATAGAGTTTGATTTTTGGACACTTGCCAATAAATTTTTGTGAAATAATTTATGATATTTTATTATTTAACCATTCCATAATAAGAAAAATTATGTCTATGACTCAATCATTGATGATAAGATTCTAACAAATTGTTTCGATAGTTTTAAAAGCTTATGGGAAATGATTCTAAAGAATGATTGTTAATGGATTTATCAATCTTATGTGAAATACACATCATAAACGATTATTAAAAAAATGATTGTTGAAGGTTTGAAAAATTATGTTAGAGCTACATCATGTACATCTAATTACAATCTACATTCGAGTCCGGATATTTCGAAGTCATTGGGATAAAAAAGGTACTTCGAATTATCCGAAATTCGAATACATAGAGAAATAGTGTTTAGAAAAACGCGGATATCAGATCAGGAATGTTGTATTTGTGTGTGCGGTGGTAGAGGTGTGACAACGATGGTCGATTTAACTTCCAATTCAGTTCCCTTGATTTGAGAAGCTATGAAAAGAGGCCCCTTGTAAAATGAAAATATTAATTTTAAAAAATAAGGCCCGGAAGTGAGATGACTGACACTGACAGTGAAACAAAGCCAGGTCGATATAGATCTAAACTTAGTGATGACAGCCAGGCACAGAGATCTATACTGTCAAAATGACTTGATATAGAGCTTTGTGCAAGCAGGCTACATTGCACACGCTGATCACGTGCAGAGTTCAATCACCGCATGTGGCATCAACACTCCTCACCTCTTCCAGTCTATGAAGCATTCACACCTAGTCCTTGGGCCTAACCCCTTTCCCCTTTCCTTCTCTTGGCCTTATTATGTTATTATCTTGGCTCTTGCCTGTAAAGTAGGTTGGCAGAACACACACACACACACACACAGATACATACACTAGAATCACTTGCCGCACGGAACATAGCACTATTTTCTCTGCTTCACAAGCCAGGAAAAGTGCTTTCAGAATCGAAAAAACCCACCAGTATGGCTTCGAATTAACCAGATCTTTATTTCAAACTTCAAAATAACCGATGTTTTTTAATAAAGCTTAAAGAGAAAAATATTTGGTACAATTAAATATCCAAGAATTCAAACTCTCCGGATTCGAATTATTTGGACTCAACTGTAGTTCTTATCGCGGATGGTATTCTTAACAATCATTGTTGATATTTTGAAAAAAAATGTGTGTTAAATGGTTCTAAGCTCTGATTATTAATGATTCTCAGCATCGAAATTTATCATTCTATATACTGATCAATCAATCAGATACCCTACTCTTTAACTTTTGAGGGTAAGCAATCTTGACCTTTCATGCATATCAATCCTTTGTCACTTTTAGCGCATCTTTCACTCGTCCTTCATTTAGCCACTTGCAAGTTACATGTAGCACATCCAACATCTTTTCTCATTGTTTTTCCCTGCTGCGTCTTCCTTCAATCATTATAGTTGTCTAAAGATGTTCCTCTTTTACTCTTCTCATCACATGGCCAAAAAAAGATTGCTTGGCATTGACATATTCTACTTTTCTAGTATTTTTTGATGAGTGATCATATAGTGTCAACTTCTAACACTGTTTCATTTGATTTGTTTGCAGTTCATGAAGTTCGTTGCATTCTTGGTAGGAACCACATTCTGGTTGCCTCCAATTTCTTTTGTAGCTATTTTGAAATATTCCAGGCTTCATATCCATTCATCAGGGTAGGTCCAACATAGCATTCCAAAATTCTTCTTCTTGTGTGGATGGAGGTGCAGTTTATGTGTTTGTTTGTATGGTACCGATTTCATTCTAGAGAAACTTTTTACCTAGTGCTATTTTTTATGCAATTTCAGTGCTGTTGCAACCATGCCAAGTGATACCTTTTTTGTTTTGAGTTTATTCCTGTTGATAAAGATGTTGTTCTGTGGACATTCATCATTTTAGCTGATGACCATTACTTCTGTCTTTTTGATGTCCAATTCCAACCCTTTCTTTCTGTTTTCTTCTTCAACAATGTTTAATAATCATTGGAAATCTCGTTTATTTTCTACAATTAAGACAATGTCATGAGCGAATCTCAAGTTTTTAACTTTATGCCCTCCTGTAGATATTTATGCTGTAGAGGGAGAGGGGTCTGGGAAAACACGCCCTTGTTTGACACGTTTCATTTTTTTAGATAAACCGTTTCCACATCAACTTGCATTGCTGCTGTCTGTTTCCATGACATATTTTTGATCACTCACAGGTCTTTTCCATCTAAACTCAACTGTGTGATTATGTCATCATGTCTCACTCTGACTTTCAAATGCCATGGTGAAGTCAATGAAGCACAGGATATTCCAGAGCTCGTTCAATTATAGTTCGAAGGATGTGCATTTGCTTACATTTTTCCTCCACAAAGCCACAATGTGTCTCTGCTATTTCTGGTTTGATTTTGAGTAGAATCACTTTATTTTTTAATATTATTGAATATCAGTGCTTAAAATCACATTTATCTTTAGTAATAATTTATCTTTTTATCATACTGTAGTATACTACCAGCATTTAAAACCGTTTAACATTAGTTGGCCTATACTACCTAGTACCAGCATTTAGAACTATCTACCATTAGTACACAGAATCATTTAGTGCACACCTGATAAATCATTTATCACCCACATTAAAGGGACCAATAACGTTTTGTTGAATTAAGAGAAGGTTGAATTATGAGATGATAATAAAATTTATAAATTTTAAATTCTATATATTGACTAGTCACTGTCCAGAACCCTGCCTTGTCTCTCCCCTGATCCCATTGGCTGCGTGGGCAAGACCATGTAGTGCTAGCATTGGACTGGAGGCTTATAGTGCCAGCCCCCTCCCTCTCTCACTCATGCACACACAAGGGTGCTTGTCTCTCTACAGCCTTCCCTGTGTGCATTCCAACACCACTCCCTTTTCTTCTCACACAAAAAGTTGCACTGATCCACTCACTACAGACCTTTAGATTTAACTCATGAAGCTAGGCTAAAAATTAAATGGCATTTTTAATAATTTTGAATTTGATTCAAAAATATAGTGAAAATTTCGTCGAATTAGGAGAAATTAGCGGATCAAAATGAAGATTGGCGGGAAAATGTATTAATACTAATTAAAGGTTGTTAAGTCGATAATGAGATGTCGAATTAAGTGGAGGGCCCTGTATTATCAGTGTTAAAAACTACACTGTATTTACCATCACTAAACGCTAATAATATTACATGTAGTACACGATTCTATATAATGATGGTAAATGATTCTGATTATTGAGATTATTCTTTTGAGTTGCTTTATGTTTTTTCAATTTACTTTATTTATACACTGATAGAATAATTACGATTTTTATCATTAATGGTAAATGATTCTAAATTTTTCTAAATTTTATACACTGATTGCAAACGGTTTAAAACACTGAAATTCGATAATTGTAAGTTCTAATGGAAGATACGTTTGTAGGTGTATAAATGATTTTGAACACTGATGGTAAAATATTCTCTACACTGATGGTAAATGATTCTCTGCATTGATAGTAAATGATTCTCTACACTCATGGTAAACAATTCTAAAACATTGATAGTGAATGATACTTTATAATCATACTGATAGTAAAGCTTCAAGTCATTGATTGAACTGGTAAATGATACTTTTCACTGAATGTAATTGTTTTAAACAATGTTGATAAATGATTCTTAGCATAAATCATAAATAGTTTTATAAGTAATCATTGGTTCTTTTTAGAGAAGGTCAACACAGTGTAGTTTAAAACACTAATAGCAAATGTGTAGTGATTGTAATAATGTAAATGGTTCTAAATGCTGGTAGTTTAGGCCTGCTGATGCTAAATTGTTCTTAACTTGCTGTAGATGTTACATGATTCTTTATACTGATGATACGCTTGATGGTATGTAAATGATTCTCTATACTGATGATAAGTGTTTCTAAACGCAGATAATAAATTATTTTATGTAAAGATAATAAATGGTTCTGAACACTGATAGCGAATGATTCTATGATTCTGTGCAATGGGATTTTTGTATTGAATAGTTTTGATTTATTTTCAATGTGTTTCTTTTGTACCATTAAAGCTGGTTTGTACAGGACTTACAGTTACTGAAAGGACCATAAGAAGAGATAAATGCCTGATATCTCCACCTAGAAAAAAATATTCAAAGGTGTATGAAAGTGCCATTATATTTCACGACATAAGTATCCAACTTTTCTGAAACACCCTGTCTCAGTCCCTGCTAGCTTTCAGAACATGTTTAATGGATCATAATGGTTTATGTCATCCTTTTTTTTCATTGTAGTGATTCCATTGCTCCCTCCTTAATACATTTTTTTTGTTCTTTTTACAAGGGGAATCAATTTCAGTTTGTGGTTCGACATCTCCCCAAAGTTCAATGACAACTTTTCCCCCTGCAACCAGAAATGCTGAATTAAGCTTACTTAATGCCAAAATGTAATCTTTAAAATCTAATATGTCATCCAGACTTTAAATCAAAAAAAAAATTGTGGATATATAAACAATCATGTTTACTGCACATGAAGACCTTAATTAGTCTGAGAAATTTGTCTTATTGTCAATGTCTTTTCTTATTTTCTTTGTACATGTAACTTATTTTTTTTTCCTCTTCTGTTTGTTTGAATTGTTAATGGACTATGTTTTAGACTATAGACTAGTGTCACTATGTTAAACGTTTGTAAATAGACTATTGTAAAGAGCTTCGAGCCTACAAGTAGGAAGAGGCGCTAGGAAATAACTTCATTATTATTATTATTATTACATACTTGAAAGTATTAATTGAGATTGATGGGGCTTTTTTTTTTATAAATTATGATATATTTGTCTCCTCCAATTGTATTTCAGGATGACTGATAGGGAGGCAGTTGTGCTTGGATCAAGCTTTTACTCTGTAGATCCTTTGGATGAAAAATTATCTTTTGGAAAAAAATGTCACTGCATTAGTTTTTTTCTTGAAGGTAAATCATTTCAGTCTTGACAAGGTTTTAGCCCACAAAATCCTGTGCAGCTGACCAGATTATATATTTACTTAGAGGAATGATAATTTTTAATATTGAAATGTGAACTGCCAGTTCACCCTCTGCAAATCTTGCCCTTGTGTCTGGCGAAAATTTGTAACTTGCTTCTCTGACTTATGTAAATTTTTACAGAAAAATGAAAAGATAATTGATGGCAAATACACGAATTTACTCTCAACGAGGAATGTACAACATTTTATGTCAGTTTTGAGCAAGGCCACCGTAGACCTAAGACCGTTTAAGCCTTCATCCGTTAATTGGTCTTTCATCTTGGTCAAGGCTGTGCATGTAGTTATTTATAACCAGTCTACCAGCCTATGAATTTTGGCTCTCACTGTTACTTAGGTTGGTTGCTTGGAATGGAGGAGGTGCAAGAGGAATGAGTGGACAGTAAAAGCTGATGGTCACACATGGCAGAGTCTGGCCTATTTAATATTTTTAAAAATAAGTGGGTTCAAGAATGAAAACTGCATTTGAAAATAAATGTGTTGTAGATAGAGTATGGAGAAAGATATGTTGGGCGATTTGACTTATTTGCACTAGATCAGGGTTCTTATTGATTTTCTCTCAAGTGAAACTAAAGTATTGGTAAAAAAAAAACCAAAACAAATGCATGGCCCACACAGTTAATTTTAGATGTAGACCTAATGCGTAATCTTATATAAATGACTGAAGATTAACATAGATTAGACAGTTTGTTGATGATATCATTTCTGTCCTGCTAAAATAGTAAGATCTTGATCTAGACTATTCAAACTTACCAATGGATTTAAATCAAAGCTGGGGAAAAAAAAATCATGTACACTATGGACACTATGGTATTTTTGATTAGACACTAAGTTATTCTTTTTCGGTTAAACATAGAATTTAGATCTACATTAGCTTCTGTCATAATCCCAAATTCTAGACTAAAGAAGATTGTATTGATTCATTTGATGATTTAGATGTAGGTTTATAAAAGACTATTCGTTTTTAGTTTTTTTTTTTTTTTTTTATTGCACCATTTTATTTTAGACTCAGATTCTAATCTGGTGCTCCATAGGCTATAGATAATTAGAGAAGACCAGTTGCATAACCGTCAACCAGTACGTATAATACGTATTTAGTCTGTATTTGGGCTTCCTAGTACGTCTGTCCCCAGTGGTGCTAAAAAGTACATTATTTGGCTGTATCCCTCTAATCAGAAGTAAAAATTCATGCTTGGTGTATTGCTCATAGCTTGCAGCCATGGTGTATTTGTTAAAGTTATGATTAGAGAAAGTTATATGAAGTTTACAACAACTTATAAGTACATGTAACAGGTAAGCTTGTAAACGTTTAATTAAGTTTGTGTTAAATATTGATAACTGTACTTGGCAGCTATGCAGTTGTGTTAATGGTGCTCTAGTCTGTAGACAGTTCCAATCTAGATCTAAGTGTTTAGCTTTATTTTCTTTATTTTTTTCGGTCCAGTGTAGCTTCATGAGAAAGTTCCAGCACGAATCGACATTCTTTAGAAAAGATAAAGACAAGGCGAGCAGTGCTCAGTATTTTTTAAAGAAATACCCTAAGAATTGAACATTATAATTCAGTTCAACAGAAAGCAGAATCATTTGAGGGATTCTGAGCACATAAAAATGAGATGCATTTTATGCAAAAGTGCTGGCACGTGGCTCCATTGTCAGTCTTAATTTTATAAATATACCCAGACTCTTTTCATGAATGCTCCAGCATAATATAGACTCAGGTTGACTGATTCTAAAAGTTCAAGTAATAAAAATTTGTGTACATTTCTTATACCTGTGCAAAGAAATTTTTCAAATACCTAGGGCGTTCAGTATTTATTGCTTTACTTTTCTCTGCATTCACATGGAATACAAAGTTATGTTTGTGACTCTTGCTGCTCTGACAAGTTAGCGTAGTATAATTATCTCAAGTGCAATGTACGTCCAAATATCCTTGTATCCAACAAGTAAAACAATGTACAATTTTTGGTGCGTGTGTGTGTCTGTGTGTGTTGTAAATATGTTTTGTACTGTTGCGAGATGTGAATAAACTGGACAAGCAACTCATGCTGTAGTAGGGGTGCTTTTTTTCTGAAATGTATCAGGTAGTTAGAAGTATATGTGTTGCATGATGTCTCTTGCTGTGGTAAAATTAAAGAAGTCTGTGTATTGGATAAGGAACTAATACTGCAGTGAAGGATATATATGCTTGAAATGTCTCATGCTCTGGTGAGAATCATCCAGATATACATGTATAAGTATTGGATAAGTGCCTTATGCTTAAATGAGAATCATATAAGTATTTGATAAGTGTCTCAAGCGGAAGTGAGAATCATATGTATTTGATATTGGGTAAGTGCCTCATGCTGAAGCGAGAATCATATAATAAGTATTTGATAAATGACTCAAGCTGAAGTGAGAATCATATTGATAAGTATTAGATATACATGCGTCTCCTGCTACAGTGAGAAGTATACATGTACATGTAGTGACTGTCTCCTGTTGTAGTGAAAATCCTCACCACTGGATAAGTGTCTCATGTTGTAGTGAGAATCGACAGTACCGGTACTGGATAAGGGCCTCATACTAGTGAAAATTGAGAGTATTAGATAAGTGACATGCTGTGGTGAGAATCGCCAGTACTGGTTGTATCATGTTATACTGAGAATCAAAAGTATTGATTAAGTGAATCATGCTATGGTGAGAATTGCCAGTACTGTTTGTCTCATGTTATAGTGAGAATCAAAAGTATTGGAGAAGTGACTCATGCTATAGTGAGAATTGCCAGTGCTGTTTGTCTCATGTTATTGTGAGAATCAAAAGTATAGGAAAAGTGAATCAAGCTATAGTGAGAATCGTCAGTACTGTTTGTCTCATGGTAGTGAGAATCAAAAGTATGGGAGAAGTGACTCATGCTATAGTGAGAATCATCAGTACTGTTTTTCTCATGTTATAATGAGAATCAAAAATATAGAAGTGAATCAAGCTATAGTGAGAATTGTCAGTACTGTTTGTCTCATGTTAGTGAGAATAAAAAGAATAGGAGAAGTGACTCATGCTATAGTGAGAATCATCAGTACCGTTTGTCTCATGTTACTGTGAGAAACAAAAGTATTGGAGAAGTGACTCATGCTATAGTGAGAATTGTCACTTCTATTTATCTCATGTTATAATGAAAATCAAAAGTATGGGGAAGTGACTCATGCTTTAGTTAGAATCATCAGTACTGGTTATATGTGTCTAATGTTATTGTGAGAATTGAAAGTACATGTACTGGATAACTGTCTTATTCTGAAGTGAGAATTGTATGTAATGTATTTTGTAGTAGATATTAAACTATGTCATGATATATTGATTACAGTGAATGGTCCATGCTGTTGTGTAAAAAAGAAATCATTATTGTAATTAAAAAAAAAAATGTCCTTGAAGACTACACCTTCATGTAGAAGTTGTTTTATGGCAGAGGAGCTCAAAACAGATTGAATAAGACTGAAATTTGGGGCTCTGCATGTTATTGTTGGAACAAAAAGAGATCGACAAAGTAAGACTGTTACATGTCACAGAGTTAGAAAAAAAAGAGAGCCAGACTAAAAAAAATGATTTTCCTAGGAACATTAAAAAAAGATGTAAAAGTATCTGAGAAAAAGAAAAAAAAGGCTGAGCTTTGATACCAGACTCTGAAAAAAACCCCAAACAAAACAAGATAAAACTGTCTTGAAGGTTGAGCATATCAGGGATGAAGCCAAATGATGATAAAACATGACTGTAGTATAATTCTGCTTTTTACTCTCTTGTGGCCCTACAGTGTGAAGCAATCAAAGACAAAATGTAAGAGAAAAGCTGACAAAATAGTTGCACATGTAATTGTTTAAACATGCCAACAAGAAAGATAATAAATATATGAAATGCTCTACAGGCAAGGCAATTAGGTTGAGTCATGTCCACTGGGGAAGATAATTAGGTTCTGAAATACCCATCAAGAACACTATTGTAGGCTGTGGCATGTCCACCCAAGAAGATCATTAGCTTGTGAAATATCCATCATGAACACTACTGTAGGCTGTGGCATGTCCACTATGGAAGATAATTAGTTTCTGAAATATCTATCATGAACATTACTGTATGCTGGGACATGTTCAACAGGGAAGATAATAGATTCTTAAATACCCATCATGAACACTAATGTAGGCTGTGGCAGGATTAAGGCTACGACGTGTTCAACTTCAAGATAAATGATGATAGCTGTAAGATGTTGATCAAGAAAGGTATTGGGGCTGTGATATGTTTAAATTCAAGACATGTGATAATGATGACTGTAGTGTAAGATGTCCATCAAGAAAGATATTGAGGGTGTGACATGTGCATCAGAAAGATAATAAGGGCTCTGACATGTCCATCAGAAAAGATGAGAGTTGTGACATGTCCATAGAAAGGTTATAAGAGAAGTGACATGTGCTTCAGAAAGATAATAAGGGCTCTGACATGTCTATCAGAAAAAAAAATATATATATGAAGGCTGTGACATGTCCATAGTGAAATAATATGGGATGTGACATGTGTTTCAGAAAGATAATAAGGGCTGTGATGTGTCCATAGAAAAATAATAAGGGCAGTGACTTGTCCATAGAAAGATATTAAAGTTTGTAACTTGTCCACCAAGGAAGATAATAAATGAGTGTTAATATGTCGATGGAAGATACTGGGAGCTGTGATATGTCTATCAGAAAAGATACACATAACAATGGCTGTGACATGTGCATCAGAAAAGATGCTATATTATGGTTGTGACATGTCCGTGGAAAGATATTAAGGGTTGTGACATGTCATTTGGAAGATAATGAGAGCCACGATATGTCCATCAGAAAAGATTATATATATATATACACTTGTAATAAGAGCTGTGTCATGTCTATTAGGAAAGACACACATGTAATAAAGGCTGTGACATTTACATAAAAAAAGATAATAAATCTTTATGAGGGTTGTAATATGCCCATAAAGAAAGACTATATGACTATGAGGGTTGTGACACATCCATCAGGAAAGATAATATATGACTATTATGAGAGTCCTGGGATGCCCATCAGGAAAGATAATATATGAGGGTTGTGACACGTCTATCAGGAAAAATAATATATGAGGGTTGTAACATGCCATTAGGAAAGATAATATATGAGGGTTGTGGCACGTCCATCAGGAAAGATAATATATGAGGCTCGTGATATGCCCATCAGGAAAGATAATATATGAGGGTTGTGGCACGTCCATCAGGAAAGATAATACAGTACACCTCGAATCCAAGGAACTCGAATTCAAAGAACACCTTGCATTCAACGAACAAAGAAAAATCTGCATGTTTTCCCGTCTTTGACTCTCATCAAATACCTTGAATCCAACAAACTTAAAGTTAGACCCGTCCTCAGGTTCAACCAACCACAAGTGTTGGCAAACTCACTGTAGAAATCTAAAATGCTTTTTCATTTAGAAATTTAGTTGAAATACATGTACAATCAAAAGGCTGTTGGCTGACAAGAGATACTTGCAGTGTATAAGTGAAGGGCAACCAGTGTATAGACTTTGTAGCCATACATAATACTTATTGACATCGAGGGAGAAAATAATGAGAGGCGGGAGGGGACAGGGGAGGGCAGCTGATGCATGGAGAAAACATGACACTGGATCAAAGAGTCAAAGAGGTGGTAACTTGGGCAGTGCAGGCAGAGGGTAAAGAGAGGCTGTATAGATTCTTGGTTAGTTGATAATAACAAGGGAGATAATTATGTGGTAATTTGACTTTGATTACTTTCCTTGTGGTGCCTTAGGACATAGCTCCAGTCCAATGAACCTTGCATTCAACGAACTTTTACTGTATATATGAGGGTTGTAACATGCCCATCAGGAAAGATAAATATAGGGTCATGACATGTCCTTAAGAAGATGATGAGAGCTATGACAAGTCCACCAGGAAAGATGCACTTATGTAATAAAAGTTTTGACGTGTCCATCATGAGGGTTATATTTATAATACATGTGTGCCATTAGTAAGATAATAAGAGCTATGACATTTCATCAAGAAAGATACATGAACAACTGGGTTGTGATATGTCCCCCTGGAAAGATTATAAGAGAACTGTGAGATGTCCTTTAGTAAATGATGAGAGCTGTGATATATCCGTCAGGAGAGATAATAAGGAGGTAATATTTCAATCCAACATGATAACAAAGTTATCCCTGCTAAAATATCATGGTAAAGCCAATATTTTAATATGATCCTGAACATAGGTGAACAATTTTTGTAAAACGTAAGTCTACTGAGTAGCCTGTGTGTGTTTTTAGATGCTATATTTAGATTACTTTCTTCTTGTGGATTTATAATTGCTTCTTCGGCAATTGTTTGACTGCAGTACTTGAAACAATAACCATGTAAAGTGAATGAATAAACAGTAACACTAGAATGGTAAATCTGAATTTTAAAAAGCTGCATTGCTCAAAGAAAATAAATAATGGCATTTAAAGTATTGAAAATTAAATGCAACATTTATATCTCAGGAGAAAGACAACATGATTTCTATCTATCTCTAGGAACTTCATGAAAATGATGGCTTCATATTTGAATGAAAAGAAAGAACATTGCTCTAACTTTTTTTTCTGTGTTGATCCAGGTTGTAATTTTGAAGGATGATTAAAGCAATGCACGATGACCTTTCCAAAATTCACTTTAAACTATAATATATATAAAAAATTAGGCCTACAGTCATGTACTTTAAAACTTTGTAATTAAAAATATAGTGGTCTGATATTACATTCACCGAGCTAGCTATGCCACATGGTATGATCCCTCTTAAAATAGTTAAAGAAAGTGTGGATTGTTGTTTTTTTTTTCTTTTGCCCTTTTTTGTGATTAACAATGTCTTAATCTTACAAAGTGAGACATTTATCATATGAACACAATATTTTTCTGCAATGAGAAATAAAATTAACCAAAATTTAGGCAAATTTTAACACTGCTCGATCAATTTCAGAGGGAAATTCAGATCTTCTCCACAGCCCACTCTCGTTGAATCTACAAACAGAAGTGAATCTGTTTCAAAGAATGGGATCCTTTCTGTGAGAACCATCCAACACATACTGCATAATCCTGATCTCTGCATACTTGTACTGCAAAGTGATCACTAGCACAGCTTTTGTCACAGGAAACATTTAACGAAATTTATTTTCTATCCAGAAAATCAAGGTCCAAATGTTGGAAGTGGGCTTGCTGTTCAAGCCAATATGCAAGAGATAGAAGTCGAGATTCGCTGAAATGAGGGCCCATCAGCTGGAGGCTAAGAGGTAGGCCACGCTGAGAATTGCTCAGGGGCAGACTCACAGCCGGTGTTCCTGCCATATTGGCCGCAGTGGTAAAGATGTCTTGTTCTGCACTTCGAGTACGATTGTCTTTTTGAGAGAACCAGCTAAAAGACGGAGCATCTGTTAAAGTTGTTGGTGTGAGTAAGAAATGTATGCCACTAGAGAAAACTGCCTTGAAATCATTGCTGATAAGACGACGAATTCTCTGGGCTTTGAGGAAAAATCTGTCAAAGTTTCTTCTTAGCAGGAAAAAATTTCCAGCTAATATTCTTCCTCGAACTACATCATTGAAGCCATGGTGCCTACTCTCTGCATACAAATCCTCTGTGGATTCCTCACTGCCACACCTAAGACCAAACTCAATCCCTGTGTAACGAGAAAAATTGGAGGCCACCTCACAACAACAGAGGACATGGTAGCAATTAAGACAGTGCTTGGCATGCGGCATTGAGACCTCAGCTACTTTAGCCCCGGCTTGCTCAAGAGCATCAGCTGTTGCTTTCCACAATTTCAAAACTTCGGGGGACAATCCTGGTGTATGAAATTCTCTAGGAATGCCAACATAAACCTTGGAAACATCAAAAGTATCATCAATTTCAAATGGAGCATATTTTTCCTGTACAGTGGTGGAGTCTCTCACATCGTGACCAGCCACAGCATTAAGGAGAATAGCACTATCCTCCACAGTTTTTGTCACAATACCTGGAACATCCATGGAATTAACCAAAGGTATCATGCCGTGGCGAGACAATAGTCCATAGGTCGCCTTCAGACCAACCAGGCCACAATAACTTGCCGGATTCCTTGTTGATCCACCAGTGTCAGAACCAAATGCTGCCAGACATGCACCTGCTGCAACAGCAGCTGCACTTCCTCCTGAGCTTCCCCCAGAAATGAACCAGTCAGAAAGAGACGACTCTTCATCTAGTATGCTCTCCTGACCTTGAAGATTTAATGCAAAGTTCCAGGGGTTCACCACAGGGCCATAACAGCTGTCCACAGAACCTGAACCCATAGCAAATTCATCCATGTTTGTTTTTCCAACAATGATGCCCCCAGCCTGAGCTACTTTCTCTACCATAGTGGCAGTGTATGGCGGTTTGTAGTTCAAAAGCATTCTTGAAGCACATGTTGTTGGTATGTTTCGCATGCAAAAGTTGTCTTTAAAAGCAACTGGAATTCCATCTAATGCTTTGGAACTGCCTTTCACATACGATTGTTCTGCAATCCTTGCATGTTTATGTAACAATTGAGAGGGAATGTTATGTACCATGTAATTTAAATTGGTTGTCTCTTTCAGGCGCCTATGACACATATCAACCAATTCAATGGGGGAGATGTCATGTTTTCTCAGTAAGCCTAAGGCCTTTTTGACTGTCATGGATTTCATGTCAAACGTAAATCCTGTGGATTAAAAAAAAATAGAATTCTAGAGTTTCGAAATAAAATCATAATACTACTCAATGCTGTGGCCTATTTACATGCAGTAAGACAAAACAGCAATCTGAAGATTGACTAGGTTTAGATCGAAGCCTTACCTCTGTAATTGTTCGGGATTTTTTTCTCTCTCTCTCTCTCTCTCTCTCTCTCTCTCTCTCTCTCTCTCTCTCTCTCTCTCTCTCTCTCTCTCTCTCTCTCACACACACACACACACACACAGACACAAAAGAAGGTCAGTACACAACTTGAAAATGTCTTAACCCTAATCTTTAGGATTAATATTAATTTCTAAGTTGTTTTTTTTTTTATGGTACTCTTGCATGTGTTTTTATATTATTTATTTTATCTTTTTTTTATGTGAAATTGCACATCTGTCCATTTCTTTTTTTTCAATAAGCTATTTATGTTTTTTTTTTAATGACCTAAGACATATTTTGGGAATACGACATGGAAAAAAAAAATGCAAAATACTTAATTTACAAAAGTCAAATAATATATCATTGTTTTCACAATATGCTACAACTTTTAAAACAAGAATTTTTAAAAAGCAGATTTGAATTTCAAAAGTTACCAAGGTAAAAGTTGATATATTTCCTCTCTTACAAAGCATTCCAGGAACTGAGTACATGTATGTTTTTTCACTATTATCATAAGAAATTTTACCTACAAACTAAACAAAATCTTTTGTGCAAGAATTTCCATGATGTGACAGTCATGGACTTCAAATTAATTTTAATCAGGTGGAAAATAAACATGACGATAATCACACTAAACTCTCTTGATGAATTAAAAGAATTAATCCAAGGAAAATGTTTTACTTTTCATCATCATAGTTAACCTGTTTCCATGATAGAAAGACAGGGAAACTACATGGCCCCAGAGAGACATAACTGTGCTATAACAATTGTAACACTTGTATTTCTCTCTCTCAAAATAACTTGCCGAAAAGGTTCGCAAGAAAAGATTTAAAGTTTTTATCTGCATCATCCACCGTCATCCACCATACCTTCCAAAAGTTCAGATGTTTAAATGAATTGACATCTGGTAATATGGCCAATTTAAGCTTGAGCAGGAAAAGGTGACCTTCTATTTAGATAAAAGACCCGAGTTTCCTTAAACACTACATTCTTGTTTTAATTTTACTGAAAATTACATCTGTGTTATTTTTCCACATAAGTTTATTATCTAGAACAATGCCAAGGTATTTAAACGTGGTAACTGATATAGCTAATAATACTGATTTTTCTAAATACGTGTAATTCAGTTATGCACACTCTGTTTCCCCTGTGTTTTAGGCAATGCTATAAATATATATTTAGAGATGTCTGGTGAAATCTGACCTGGGTCTTAGATTTTGTTGAGTAATGTTGCAATCTTATCAATTCCATAATCTTCAAGTGCTTCTAAAAACTCATACTGTCTGGGCATGTTGCTTTGCCTAATTTCATCTTTCCTATTGCTGTGCGGATCTCATTTTCCATGATATATGGGTGAGTGAAATTGGGCTTCATTACATAGTACATGTAATCTTTTCTGTGGTCATCAAAAAGTTCACTAATGTACTCTGCTCATTTGTCTAGGATTTTCTCTACTTCCAAAATGATGTCACCATTTTCTGACTTAAGACATCCTGTAGATGAGCAGGTTTTCTTTCCAGAGATATTTGCGATGTTACTATTTATTGTCTGCTCAGTGCTTCTGTGGTAGAGTTCAATGTTTCTGCATTTGTCATTGATCCACTTCTTTTTGGCCTCATCGCATTCTTTTCTGATTTCAATGTACAATGTTTCATATTTTTCTCTGATATTTTTTACTTGCCTCCTATTTTACATGAGGTCCAAAGTATCCTCAGTCATCTTTTTCTGTTTTGTTTTCTTTCATCTCTTGGTATTTGTGTTTGAAGCTTTTGAACTTATTTTAAGTTCTATTTAACTTGGTTGCATTTTGATTCCTCACCAAGGGCTGGAGCCTTGTGTGTCTACAGTATTGATAAGGAGTGTATAAATAAGTCTATGAACATTTTATTTTCCTGATGTTACAGTGACTTAATGTCTATCATTGTAACATCAGGAGAACTTGTTCCAGAATTTTGTGTTAGCAGCTTTTAAACTGATTGAGACTTCAATGTAAACTGCCTAGATGTTGGTTCCTCACCAACAGCTGGAGTCTAGATTTTCTACTATGTTGATTAAGATTAAAAAAATTAATCCAGTACACCTGGAATTCCATGAACTCATATTCAAAGAACACCTTACATTCAACGAACAGAGAAAAATCCCCGTTTTTTTTCCTTCTTTGACTCTCTCAAAATACCTTGCATCAAACAAACTAATCTCAGACCCGCCCTCGGGTTCAACAAATTACAAGTATTGGCAAATCCACTTTAGAATGCTTTTCTACTTAGAAACTACTATGTAGTTGAAATTCAATCAAAAGGCCCCTAGTAGGCTGTTAATTAATGCTTGAAGTGTATAGGTGTTGGGCACCTAGGGTATAGGCTACATTATGCCATAGTAATTCTAGGGGTAGGGAAGAACAAAGTCTTGACATGCAGGGAGAAGATAATAAAAAAGAGGGGAAAGGGGGCAGGGAGTGGCAGCCAATGCATGGGGAGATCATGATACAGATCAAAGAGCCAAAGCGGCGGTAACTTGGACAGTGGTGGAAAGGTGAAAAGTGGCTTTGCAGACGCTTGGTAAGTTGATAAAATTAATGGAGATAATTATGTGTTAATTTCACTTTGGTTGGTTACTTCCCTTGTGGTGCCTTATGTCATGGTTCCAACGGACCTTGCATTCATTGTTCAACAAACTTTTAAAAATGACTGAACCAGTTCGTTGAATCCAAGGTGTATTGTATATATGAACATTTTGTTCTTCCCAATGTTACAGTGACATAATTTTCTGTCATTTAACATCAGGATGATCAGGAAGAACATAGATCTACATCAGTTCATTATTGTAAATAATTTTAAACCTGAAGCTAAGTTAAAGACAAGCAGCTCCCACTTATTCCGCCCTAGAATTACGAAATTATTGAAATTTGACAAAGAAAAATACTTTTAAAATTAAAAAGCCCAAAAGAAACAACCATGATAATACCCAGTCTTTTGCATTTGTTGCCTGAAGTTAAAAACAAGCTTAGGTTTATGTAAAAAATAAAATGATTAAATCTTTTGAAACCAGCATTTCAAACAAAAGAATCAGAAACAGCTGTTTAAATTTATGGGACCTTAAATGTTTCCCAACCTTATGGTCAGGATATTTTTTTCCCTGACATTATCCTCCAGCGATAATCGAAATGGAACTGAATGGCCTTTTGACTATTGAGACTTGAAATAGAATAAAGAAAGTTTCACAAGAAGGAAGAGGTCACTGTTCCAATGAACTTGACAACAGTGATTTAGTCCAGAAAGTGAAAGTAAACAAGGAATAAATTACATTGCGGACATTATAGTGTGACATGAAATGACCTAGTTTGTTCAGAAACCCAATCAGATTTAAGGGTTTGTATTCACTCACCCTGATTATTGTAATGAAGTGAATTCTATTTTTACTTAAGCATCTTTCTCTGCACAAGCATGTAGCTAGCTAGCTAGAGGCTTTTAATTTTATAACAGCTGATCTGTTGTGCTTAAAATAGGCCTCTAAATGACACACAGAGTAGAAAATGATAAGGTCAAGGAGCATATATTAAAGATTAGATTTATAAGGATTTTTGCTCTCTGTTCCTTCTGTTTTTTAGGTGAAAAGGTACCATTTGAAGAAATAAATGAAAAAATAAATAGCATTAACCAACATAATATTAATAATTGTCATTTTGTAAAAACAAACATTCAAAAACACAACTATTAATGTATTATGTGAGGGTCTTTTTTGACAAAAGGTTCAGATTCAATACAAAACTGCACTAAGTTAAATTCTGTGGTCTTAGAGGTACACCAAACTATACCTCACCTGTTATCTCCTCAACATGGGTTTGGAAGAATACATCCTCATTTTTTTGAATGAAAATCTTTTTGAAATCAGAAAAAAACTTGCATGAAATCGTCCTACTACTAGGCTACCGATGGCCTTTTGAGAACTGCTCATAATAATATTATAAGAACAAGAATAGCAGAAAAAAATAAACAACGTACATTGTACATCTTAGCTTCATAGGCAACAGCAAAATCAGCAGATTGGAGAACGTACAATGTATGTGGGCTAGGCATGTTGCCATGAAAAATAGGATGTACTGCAGATGTTATATGTCATGAACGAAGTGTTAAATGGAGAAAGCATCCAGCACTGATCAGAAGATAGCAGCCAAGTTCACCTGCACCTAAAGACAAGATGTCATAGTCTTTCCTATAGTGGGCATGTGAAACCAAATGCCCTGGGGACCTGAGTCGGTCAATTTTCACTTTAAACTGATTTACTCCAGGTTTTCAATGAGGGGAAGTGTGGTTATTAATGATAAAGTTTGATTCGGTTTGATCAGCTTTTGCTGATATTAAACAAGTATGTTACCCAAAAAGCTTTTAACAACATCAATCACTCTCATTACTTTAGATGGGCTCCTGAGCTGAGCAACCAGAGCACTAAAGTTATTATGGCCAAACTTCATTGTTTCAGGAATGCGATTCCAGACATTTGATCAAGCTAGAGTCTAGATTTAGATCTAGTTGTCTTTAGTCTTCTGGGTAAATTCTTAAGATCTGGACATCAAAACATACATACCTTTCTCAGTATCTGAACTACTCTTTGGATTTAGATCTAAAAAGATTCTAGAATCTCTAGATCTATTTTTAAAAAAAAAAACAATGTCAATGTACATTCATACCAATTACCTTGGATTTTAGGTGTGTCAGAGTCAGGCTGATTTTGCGTAGAGATGAAGTTTAACAGATAAACAATAGAACTTGCTTAGTATAAAGACCTAGACTAACATAGATTTCGACTCGGTACTTTATAAAGATTTCGGCCTAACGTGAGTGGAATAACCTAGCCGTTCATGCCCACCGGTGTTTTGACCTGAAAAAATATTTTTAGGAGACTGACGTCCCTTTGCATTGAGGGTCTACATTGGGAATGAGAAAGAAGACTAGATCTAGATCTAGATCTAGATACCTGAAAGTTCCTGGGAAGTTGAGGGGAAGCTTGCGTCCTGCGGAAATAATCATATATTTAAATTTATAGAAGCCCTAAATCTACATAGATCAAATCATCAAAGTTTACATTGCTAGAGAGCAAACAAAAGCTGCTTGAATGTTGAAAAACTCTGTTTAGCCTCTGTGATTCTTAGACCTAAACATGTCTGACATGTACCGCAACTTCAAAAGCCAAGCAGAATTAAATTCCATCAGAGAGGAGAATAAGAATGCACGACAGCTAATTCTTGACAACGTGAGTGTATAGATCTAGAAACTAGTTGTCTAGATTTAGATAAAATGTATAGAATATTTATATCTGGACTGTGTCCAATATGCAAAAGCAGAGTTTATTAGATCTAGCCTGAGGGAAATAATTTCGTATGGACTATGGTACGTCCATTTGGATCTCGGGGTCTTCCTTAAAATTAAAAAAAGCATAAGGTTTGTTTACATTAACAAACACGGATCCCTTGTAATCACTAATTCCAGGAAATCAATCGTTTTCCCCGTTTGGTTCTCGCTTTATTCCCTTCTTATTTCTAAGTTTTCATGGAACTAGTTCGAAGTCATATCACATTTTCTTCAAACAGCAGTTCTAATGAGAAAGAAAACGTTTGCCTCTCAACCTTTTGAGCCCGTAGGACTGGTACACCGGTCTAGGTGCTATTTTAGCCAGCCTGTAAGACCGGTGAAGCAGTATGGGGATACCCAGGTAGGCCCTGCACTATTTCCATGACTTTAGGCTATACGGGGTTTCCACTTCCCTCACACTTTAGAAAATGGCTGTGGCCAGACAGTGCTGATTGTTTTTCTTGTATTTTATGAGTCCTTTTGTACAAAAAAAAAACTAACATGATCAACATGAAGCAATATTAGCCCCAAGAAGGAAGTAGTGAACTCTAACAAACTTATATACTAGATTTAGTGCACAATATGTGCACAGCTGTTTGCTCTAACGCTCAGGGCAGGTATTTAGTTTTGGGGACCGACGAGAACCCCCTTTCTGCTTATGAGATGATTTTAATTAAACGGGCAGCTGGCAGGCGTAGATTTATCACCTGCATATAATTTGATCTGACAGGCTGGGTCAGCGTTTTCGGGGTCTGTGCCTACACATTGCGGGCACCGCTTTCTGCACTTGAAATTGGTGGTAAATGCGGACATTCCATTAAATTTGTTACCAAATTCTAAATTTAAAAGATAGTCAAGTGTAGTAGCTTTACCATTTAAAAGATCTTTTTCTGCTGTACAAGACGCACTTAAACTCATTGTCACATCGCTTCGTATCGCGTTTTTATCAATCCCGATCTCTGGTACAAGCTTTTGAAGAAAATTTTCTGTTAAATTCAAAATCCTAATAATTATTTTCACATTTACATCCCGCAGTGGTTTTAAAAACAATTCATGCCTTTACTTTACTTATGATTTGATTAAGTGCATGTGAAAAAAGCTAAACTGACTCTCTGTTAGTTTTTTTTTAATGATTTTTTTCCTTTTCAGTGTGTATCATATACACTTCTCTAAAATACATAGGACGAAGCTTTCAATTCTGTCGTCTTATTTGTTGGTCTGAAGCTAGATCTAGGTTGGTATTTGATTTTCCTATACTATTTATTTCATATTTACAGCCATCTGTATCTTTCAATCTTTAGATCTAGCTCCGTCTGTCTCCACTTCTATCCGTGTTTGACTGTCTTCTTTATTTCTATAGCACAGGGAGAGAGATAGTTCATGGAGAGAAGGGTAAAACGAAAGAGAGATAAAGAATGAAAGGGATAACAATAAAGAAGGAAAGTTAATGCATGAGAGCGAAGAAGAAAACTGGAGAGAGAGAGAGAGAGAGAGAGAGAGAGAGAGAGAGAGAGAGAGAGAGAGAGAGAGAGAGAGAGAGAGAGAGAGAGAGAGAGAGAGAGAGAGAGAGAGAGAGAGAGAGAGAGAGAGAGAGAGAGAGAGAGAGAGAGAGAGAGAGAGAGAGAGAGAGAGAGAGAGAGAGAGAGAGAGAGAGAGAGAGAGAGAGAGGGAGGGAGAGAGAGAGAGAGAGAGAGAGAGAGAGAGAGAGAGAGAGAGAGAGAGAGATTCGCACACAAAAAGAAGAAAATAGAAGGGGAAGAGGAATTATAGAGAAAAGAGTGAGAAAGAAAGGGTATGATTGAAAAAGGGGTAGAATTAAAAGAAGATAGGGAGAGAGTAAAATAATGTGGAGGTATAAAACAATAGTAAAACTTATTTCTTTTATATATTTAGGTGAAGTGTCAATATGAAATAAGCTATGAGAGACATTTTCGCTCATGACTTAAGTTGAACCTGTCGTTATAAGTGACTTCTCTTACCTGGACATGAATAACATCTCATGCGGGTTTGAAAATATATGTATAAAAAAATTCTTCGATCTTGATTCACGGCCGAATGACAATAGAGCCCTTTAAGATATTCATCACATAAAGACTAGAACCTTTTGTCTTTTCATTAATTCTTTTTTTGAAACTATATCTCGTAGGCTGTCGAAGATATTGATGGTTTACTATTACCTTTCAGTTCCTGTATCATCATGACCTGATAAAAACCAGCATTTAAGAAATCCTATCATAGCCTTTTAAAAAGTTTTTTTCAGAAATTTTTTATAGTCCATATAAATAAAAAGTATCCTAAGTAATTAATAAGACATTTTTTGATCTTCAAAATTAAATTTGACGGCTAAAAAATGCTTTGTTTTCAATAAGAATAGATCCAAAAATACGATTGCTGCAAATTTAAATTTAGCTGTTCCGAGGAGGCTGGGTGAACTAGGTCAAAATTCACATGGGTATGGCAGGCGTCATGGATAGGCCGGGCGATAACTAAATGAGCGCTGGCAAACAGCCGTGTGTGATGGATAATTTTGATGAATTCTTAGAATTAGATGTAGATTTGAGTAATTCATACCCAGAAAGTGATTTAGAGTCTGTTTCAGATGATGAGTTTTTTAGATCTACTGATCCTAGTGAGGAACCAATTGTTGAGCAGCGTGAGTCTAGACCTAGACCTAGCCCTGATGAGGAAAGGGGGCAAGTCCTATCACCCTCTGGAGATGGAAACAATTTAGGTCCGATCTAGATCTAAATCCAAATAATTTGAATAAAATGTATTCTGTCCCAGATCCTTCATTTAGTGAACAAGATTGTGAGCCCAAGAACATTCTCCCTCACCTAAACGAAGATTCCAGACCAATAGACTTTGTAAGCCTGTTTCTAGATGATAAGTTCTAGGATACCTAACTTGCAAAACAAACCTACTACAGTGGAAACCTCATAATTCGAATTGCATGTGAATGGATTAAATCTTCGAATTAAGAGTATTCGAATTACAAAAATGGGTATAACAGACTCTTAGACTCATTCAGTGAGTGTGTACTGAGCCTGCAACGAGCAACCCTCCCCTTCCCAAGTCCCACGTTGCCATTAGTATCAGTACAGATTTCCTACTGGCATCTGCTCCCTTCTTGTTTTGTAAGCGCACTGATCAGCCTTTCACAGGCAGTGATTGGCATTGTTTGCTGCTTGAGAGATGCATGTAGCACTTTTGTGATGCCTTAGGAGGTGGTATCGACTTCGAATTAAGAGAATCAAATCAGAAATACTTCGAAATACGAGTCTGATTCTAACAAAGCCAAAGAGAAAAAAAACCTATCATCTTGCAAAATTCGATTTTTGAGAAATTCGAATAATCAGACTTCGGTTTTTGAGGTTTCCACTGTAGCTGGTTACCATAAGGAAACAACTCCAACAAAGTACTACTGTAAATCTTTCACACATGTTACTAATTAGGAGGCTAAGGCTTTCACAGCTTTGAGGTTGTCAGTGGAGTTTTCATTGATAAAACCACAATATGATGAATACTGGCAGTCCAACGGAAAAAAAATAATTTATATCCTAAAATATCCCAGGATTCCACGTAGTCATGACAAGAGATAGATGGCTAGCATAGTAGCAATATGGACCTGTCTCCATGCAGTAGATGAGATGGATGCATCTTTATAAGGGTAGGCCTGTAATGAATAAATTACTTGACAAATTTCAAAACTACAGTGCCACTCAAAACAGCATCTCAGCTTAGATGAGGGAATGATTTCCACATAAAATAGACTGGCCATAAAAAGATACGTAAAGGACATACCCATGAGGTTTGGCATCAAATCCATTTTGTTTTGTGAATGTAACACTGGATATATCATGAACTCTGAAACTGACTCTGGTAAAACAGACATAGAGGTGCCCTTTGTTACTTTTTTAGAAGCGACTGGCAATGCAGTTTTGCCTCTCATAAAGGGTGCTGATTGTGATGATAAAAGCCATATCATAGTCATGGATTGTTACTATAACTCTGTAAATTTGACACATTTTCTGTACAAAGAAATGAAAACTCACAGTATGGGTACTGCTAAAAAAACTTTCCCAAAGAGGGAATTGAAAGAACTGGGACAGTTTGATTATCGCTGTAACCAAAACATTGTTTGCATTACCTGGACTGATCGTAAGCCCATTCATTTTAATTCAAGTTGTCATGATCCCTCCAAATATTCCCAAGTGTCAAGGAGAAACAAAGATGGGTCTGTGACGGATATTTTTATGCCAGACCTAGTGAAACAATACATTAAGTTTATAAGTGACACCGATAAAAATGATCAGCTAACTTGTCTACATTATCGATGGCCAGGACAATTGTTGGTGTAATTTATGGGGTGGGCAATATACAATGATTACATCATATTTCAACAAATTTCCTCTGAAAGAGCACAGAAAACAACTTTTAGGCATTTTACAGATTAGTACTGTCTTCAACTTATGGGTGGCTACAGGACTGCTGTAGTTCGCAGAGAAGCAATGCAAACAGAAGTGCCAGCTCAACTCCAGAATGTCGGCCTGCACTTTCCAGAAATACCAGAGGATGGATCCATTGACACTATCTGTGTTGTGTGTTCCTATAAATACCATGATTACAAGAAGAAAAACCCTCATGTGGAGTACAAGGACTTCCCATTAATTTAAAGACAGTAAAGTCAGCCATTTAGTATCATGAGTGCAGGCGTCACCTGTGTGTCAAGCTGGGATCCACTTGCTGAAAAGATTATAACACAAAGGTGGAATATTAGAGATAAATATACAAATAGATACCTATATTTTATGTTTATGTTGTCAAACAAATAAGTACTTAAAAAAAAATCTGCCTAGACGGTTTTCTTTGACACACCAAAATTGGCTCAGGAGTCCAGGTAGAGAGATATTTTGGATCAGAAGCTCAGGGCTGAAAGGGTTGAGACTATGACTTTCATCCCATTTGCATCTTAAATTTTGATCAAGTGCTCTACACAGCTATTAGTTATTCTTCAAACAAGCACAGCGTGCGTATCCCTTTCACTGTGTAGTTCAAAAAGCCTAGCCTTTTACCCCTAATTCTCAGGGAGAGAGACACCCCCTCTCCCACCCTACCTTACAATGGCTTAGTCCAATAAACTCTGTGCCACTTGTCTGTCTCAGTCCATGCTAGGTCTACCTGTTGCTAAGACTTCAAAGAGGCCGTTTGTAACCAAGTTTTGCTTGTTACATGGGTAATGATGACATCTGTCTTTGTGTGCATAATTATGTCTGTGGAAGAGAATCTTTTTTTTTTCTTTGCTCTTTAAATTTTAGTTTCTTATGCCTTCAACTTATTGATTTATTTCCCACCTTATTTTCTGCGAGTTTGTTATCTAATAAATCGCATAGATATTTGAAGTGCTTTTATTTTAAATTTTAAAAATTTTTTTTCAGCTACTGTCTGCTGCTAGAGAAAAAAAAATGACAACTATTCTACTTTTGTGAAATGAGAAAAAAAAATTAAGAAATTTTAACTCATCCAGTGTAAACTCAAAAGCACCACGGAAAATGTATGCTCTGTACAGGAAACATAGTAATTTATTAAAACTAAAACGATAGAACCATGACTAGTCATTGAGAATTTTGCGCACCGCATAACAATTTTGTTAAATGCATATTATATCAGTGAAGAGATATTTTCCAGCATACGTTTAAATTTTTTCTTAAGTTGATTTTTCTTACATTGTTTTTGGAAGATTTTTCCATATTTTAGGACCTAAAGGGTAAAAAGTAGGTTGACCTAAAAATGTGGAGTGCTTGCTTGATATCTGTAGAATACTTTTTTCAGATGATATAGAATGTCTTGCAGTTTAATATTTGAGACAGTCAGAGAGATTAATGTAGTGATTACGACATTTATAACAAATCATGAGGAACTTGTAAAAAATACTTTTGAGAACGGGAAGCCAATGTTAGTGATGAATTACAAGGCAAATGTGATCAAATTCTTGGATTTCATAATTAGCCTGAATGCAGTGTTGAGAATCAGATCGTGTAGATTCGGTTAATTAAGTAGTCAAGGAGAGATCATTACAATAATCAAGTTTGATTAGAACTAGAGATTTTACAAGGGTCTTAGTTACATTTAAATAGCGTCATTTAAATAACTTCTTATGCCTTCAAAGTTCAATGCTCATGAGGTCAGCTCTATATCTCTATATTAATTAGCTTTTTTCATTTAAAATCTAAAAATCAACTTATTTAATGGTGATGTTGATACTGAATCTAGATTCATGTCATATCTAGCCATCAGTTGATTTAGAATGTTCATCTTGGACATATTTTTAGTACAGGAGGGAAATAAAAAAAAAAGAAAACCAAAACCCAACTACTGCAAATCCCATGCTTAGTTATTCAATCCATCTGCCTGAAGCTTTGTACTGGGGGCAAGACAAATTACTTTCCATTTCAGAATAGTCATCGTTAAGCAAATGACTGTTCCTTTTTGTGATTTTTAAGCATAATGATGATCTATGTTATGCATTTTCATAAAAATGAATAGAAAATGAAGAGTCATTCCGCCAACAATCTTTGCCTTAGCCTCAGTACAACTTGTATTGAAGTTTATGTCTGCATAACTGTATTGAATGTTCATTGTATTAAAAAGCAAAATCATAAGAAGCACTAAATTTTGTATGTGATCCATTGAGCTGGTTCCTCTGCTTAATGCTTCAAATTTTCATAAGCATACTCTTTAGGTAATACACCTACCTTTTTGTTATCCTTGATTTCATCCAAAAGGCCAAACGTAAATTTCAAATCAATGAAGCGAAAAAAGAAAGAGCAAGACGACAGGGCGAAGGTACATGGATGCTTGACTCAGTTTCTCATCGAATTGCCACAGATGAGCAAGTAGGTTATTGATGCTTTGATGCCTGAGAGAGAGAGAGAGAGAGAGAGAGAGAGAGAGAGAGAGAGAGAGAGAGAGAGAGAGAGAGAGAGAGAGAGAGAGAGAGAGAGAGAGAGAGAGAGAGAGAGAGAGAGAGAGAGAGAGAGAGAGAGAGAGAGAGAGAGAGAGAGAGAGAGAGAGAGAGAGAGAGAGAGAGAGAGAGAGAGAGAGTACTTTTAGCTTTTCTGTTGCAGACAAATAAAAGAAGGAAAAAAAATTGTTTGAAAGTCTAGATCTAAGCCCCTTGCTACATGAGCTGTCTTTCCAAGTTTCATTTTTATGATCACATGTTTGAATTTTGTTTTTTAATATTTTTTTTAATATTAATCACATTGTATTTTTTATTTACTGTCCTCATTTTTTTCCCCTATATTCGATGTTGCATCATATTGTATAAACTACATTTTAATGCATCTGCCTGAAATTCATCTTGAAGTAAGTTTTAATCTATTGTCCTTCAACATGCTTAATTCCCACTTGATTTGATTTTTCTCCAAAGAAATTCTTAAAAACGAAGAAAAAGAAAAAAAAGAAAAGAAAAAGGGAAATATCTTCCCCAGGCACTGGCTCTGTTAGTGTAAGTATTTATTTACAGTAACGTTTTTGTAGTATTGGACTCTTCCTGTAATAATGAAAGTAGGATCAATGTTTGGAATTAATAAGCTGAACATGCTCTTGAGGTGTAGTTATAATCAATATTAATGCAGCTCTTGTTAATATAAGTTTTAAACGATCAATTATGGTTGTGTAGCATTGAGCTCTTCTTTGGTAGTGTAAACATGACAAACATTTTAACTATTGCTATCATAGTTTCTAAGAATGATCAATATTTGTGTTTCATTGAGCTCTTTCACAATTAGTCTAAATAATTTTATTTTAGATGATCTTTCTCTCTCTCTCTCTCTCTCTCTCTCTCTCTCTCTCTCTCTCTCTCTCTCTCTCTCTCTCTCTCTCTCTCTCTCTCTCATTCTCTCTCTCTGTCTCTCTCTCCCTCCCTCCCTCCCCACAATCTAAGCACTCTTTAAGCTAGTTCTAATCCGAGAGTGCTATCTCTCTCTCTCTCTCTCTCTCTCTCTCTCTCTCTCTCTCTCTCTCTCTCTCTCTCTCTCTCTCTCTCTCTCTCTCTCTCTCTCTCTCTCTCTCTCTCTCTCTCTCTCTCTCTCTCTCTCTCTCTCTCTCTCTCTCTCTCTCTCTCTCTCTCTCTCTCTCTCTCTCTCTCTCTCTCTCTCTCTCTCTCTCTCTCTCTCTCTCTCTCTCTCTCTCTCTCTCTCTCTCTCTCTCTCTCTCTCTCTCTCTCTCTCTCTCTCTCTCTCTCTCTCTCTCTCTCTCTCTCTCTCTCTCTCTCTCTCTCTCTCTCTCTCTCTCTCTCTCTCTCTCTCTCTCTCTCTCTCTCTCTCTCTCTCTCTCTCTCTCTCTCTCTCTCTCTCTCTCTCTCTCTCTCTCTCTCTCTCTCTCTCTCTCTCTCTCTCTCTCTCTCTCTCTCTCTCTCTCTCTCTCTCTCTCTCTCTCTCTCTCTCTCTCTCTCTCTCTCTCTCTCTCTCTCTCTCTCTCTCTCTCTCTCTCTCTCTCTCTCTCTCTCTCTCTCTCTCTCTCTCTCTCTCTCTCACTTAGGTCTAATCTCACAGCACTCTTTAGGCCAGTTCAAATCCAAGAGCTCTCTTGTTTAAGTCTAATCCCACAAATCTCATGAGTTCAATTTCATTAGATAGCTGTCTTTACAGCTAGATCTACTTTGTCCATGAAACCTAAAATGCATGTTCTAAATTATTCACACACACACACACACACATGCACTTGTACACTATAATATTATGCTTGACTGTAGGATAGTGAGGAGGAAGAGAAAGAATTGGTGGAAGCACCAGCAAATTTAGAGCTGACCTCCTCTGGGACTGTGAAAGGGCCTCAGGTATGCCTAGTAAGGAGGATTTGAGCTAAAATTTTTTTTTTGGAGAGATATTACTACTTTCTAGTGTACATATATTCTTTAAAGTTTTTTTTTCTCCTCAGACTAACTGCTTATAAGATGATGATATGTGTGTGTGTCTATATGTGTGCAAAATAATAAAAAAAAAAATTGAAAAGGGTTATTTTTGAGAGATAAATATAAAGATCATAAAGAAGATTGTATGCCAAGCTTCAATAATGATATTTATGTCACTGGTAGAATACTTAGTTACCTAAATCATTTGAACTTAACAGCGAGAGAGCTGGATGGAAGCGCCACTTGACCTCATACCAACAACTTCAAGGCAAGACATTCGAGCGGCCATTAATAAAAGCAAACTTGAAACCAAGAGAGCTGCAGAGAAGATGTTAGAGGTAATGAGACAAAACTCTTAAAGCCTCAAAGCAACGAATATGTATTTGTAGTGCCGAGGCGAAAAAAAAAGTCACTTTTCAAAAGTTACAGGTTCTCTGCAAAATATTTGCGAGTCTGACACATCAAAAGTTACATTTTTATTATAGTCCTGGTCAGCAGGTTGTACTTCTTCAAAGTTTAGGTAGCACTTCATTGATCATAACAATATTTTGATTTTTACCTTATCCTGAACCTTATTTTAATCGAATGATTGGTTTAAGCAAACAGTCTTTTCATCATTGCACTGAATATTTTACAGAACCATTTTACGTATCTTATACTCGCAAGATGGAAAACAGATTTTGAGAAAACATCAACTTACAACTTCTAATATCAGTACTACTGTTGACAGGAGAACCAGACTTGATTGGCCAGTTACGTTTATTCCTACTATGAATCTTAATTTGCAATATTCTGTTTTTTAATAATATAAAGATAATTTAAATTTTTTTCTGGATTTTTTTTTCTTTTTAATGCGACTCATACAGTACTATAATTTCACTTTGCCCTATCCTTTCTAGCTTTTGTCCCTATCAATTCAATAAAATGTCCTAGAAATTCCCACATGTCTTATTCTATTCTTCCAATAACTTCTTGTGTCGAGTACTTCCAAATAAAAAAAAAAATAGTAATATGTAATTTATATTTACAAGTTTGATACAATGAGAACTTGTGAGATAAAGACCAATGAAACAACTGCAAACTATCTATAATTCCAAAGTTGGGTGCATTATAAGTGGATATGTACATTTTTTTAGACTTTGATGAGAAATTTAAAGAATATTAAACAAGTCAGAATTTCATACATAATAAGTGGATATATATTTTTAGACTATCAGAAACTGAAAGGATATTAGACAAGTTTTCGCCTTTTCATCTTTAAAGAAAACTATTGTCTATCAGCCAGGTCAACATAGCCGTGAGCTGAACCCATACTGGAAAGATGGAGGCATTGGCCTTCCTGAAAAGAGAAAACCAAGCGCTCAAGGTGTGTTGCCTTCATCATCTGCTGGCGATGGAGGCTTTTCATGGCTCCAGAAGGCTTATTCCAGGTGTGTTCAACAAGCAGCAGACGAGGCTAGGGATCTAGAAGACGTGGCTGCCGAAAGATATGGGGTCAGTAAATGTGAAAGTCCAAACCATATAATGCAACATCAGAAAAGTTTATATTTATGTTCATCTTGGCCAAGCTGTCCAACTTGACTGGACTATAGTGTAGAGAGAGATGATAGCCATCTAATTTGAAAATTCTACAGTTTAAATCTGAGGTACAGGGTACTCAATGAGTGGCATTTTAGTTGAGCCAGGCATTGGGCAAGTGAGGCCATGAGCATCATATCTTAATGGGGGTCACAATAAGTCATTTTAGTTGCCCAATACCTCATACAACAGAACGGGTGCCTTGATATAGTTACCTCATAATTAGTACTGTCAATTAATTTCTTTTTCAATACATTTTTCAACATTTGCATGTAATCGGATAAACAAAACTGGTCTTAGAGAAAAAAAGCAACAAAAACCCAGTATCTCTAAATATGAAGTTTAAAAAAATATGTCACGTTACATTAAGCCAAAAAGGGTTAACTCTATTCCTATCCATGGGGTGTTTTCACCCTACAACCATATGTTATATAGGCACTGCAATGTCATTTTTTAAAGTATAATATTGAAATTTCAGGTAATCATTAATAATATAATGATACTCAGATTACTTAAATATATTTGTAACATTTCTATCTAAATGAGTGTAAATGTACCCCATAGCATATAAAAGAAAAATACTAAGAAAGGTCTATTCCAACTCCATGGGGTGTACAATCACCCCACCATTTTACCTAGTAATATGAAAGCCCATCTCATTTTTGTGAGGGGAGTTATTAGTCAGGTGCAAAGTTTTTATCAAATGTGTTTCATTTCATCAAGTGAGCTTTGTCAAAAAATATAGACTTCATATAGAAAATCTTTCCACCTGAATAATCCTTTCCTTTTGTGAAGCATTTATCTTATACAATGTTATGTAAAATGTGTGCTTGTGTGTGTGTTATTTAGTTGACTAATATAATATTTCCAGAATAAAAATGTAGCAATCAATGAAGACAAAAGTCTTAAATATACCAGGTAATTCAATCTTTTATTAAATGAAAACATACAGGAATAAATGGTACTTGTTTCAAACACAAACTGTTGTAAAAAAGAAAAGAAAGCAAGAACTAAGCAAAACTTAGACTTTTAAAAAATCAAATAGAAACGCGATGGAACATGATTACAAGAAATATTTTTGAAAAGGGGAAAAAGAGCTGTGCTGAATGCACAGTCTATTGTTTGAAAATACTCTGCTGCCATCATGGATGAGAATCAGCATGTATATGCAGTCTTACAATGCTCCTTGCAAACAAACCTGCCATGAGAGTCAGACATCTGCCTAACCTTCATGAAATTTTTTCTTGAACAGCTCAAGCATCTACTCTGAACAGTTTTCCTTTTCTTTGATGGTGTGGGAGTGTTTCTGGCTTTCTGGATTTGCTTGGCCTCACTCACATGTTGGATGGACAGTTCCAACAAAACATTTGGTTTTCTCAGCTTAGCCCAATTTCTGGAAATATATTCTACCAACAGGCACTTCGCTAGATCTTGGAATTCAGGCCGCTTCTTGTTCTTTGCAAGATTATTCCCTTCCAAGAGATCTCTGTATATTATTTGGGAAGCAATCCCAACCGTGTCCAGTAGATTGTAAAATATGACCATTGGCCATCTTCGGCATTTGCTCTCAGTTGATAGGCCGTGGTGCGTTAAATCGAAAGTGTCAACCCCTCCTTTACTGGAATTATAGTACTTCACCATTTATGCACTTTCTTATAGGTCCCTCATCCACATCTTTGGTGATGTGCATGGAGCTAATCACTATCACATTCTTCTTCTGGTTTAACTTATGACTCACCAGAGACAATTTTGAAGTGAATGCAAAATCAGACCCAAACTTTTAAAAAAAAATGCCATGTTTGAACCTTTCTGGCAAGAATCGTTTGTCTCTCCGCACTGTGCCTACTCCAGTCAAGCCTTGTTTTCCAAGCAATGACATGAAGTTCTCGGCTGTGAAGAAATTGCCAAATGTGATGTTTCTTCCTGTTTTTAGATAAGAGACAACTAGCTCCTTAACAGTTTTTTCTCCTTTCTCCGTACTTTCCCAAGTAAGGAATTCCTTTCAAGGGAAAGCTGTGGCAGAAACGCATTTTTTCCAAAACAATTTCAATTCTTATTTATCAGGCTTGCTTGGCATGTATTGGAGAAACTTGACTCCACCCTCCGTGGGATCATGTGTTTATCAATTATGAGGTTCATGTCGAGTACAAAGTAACTTGGCAATCTGTTATTGATCACGTCAAATAAATCCGTGATGGATGAAAAAAAATATCTTTGTCTCTTCTGGCAATAAAAGTTACATTAAAATGTATTTTTTTTCGGGTTAGAAGATTGTTAGCGAAGGATTTGGCAGCTATTCTTGCACTGCCCCTTCATGTTTTTACTCTTTAAACCAAAGGTGAAAATACTTTTTATTATTGATCAAGATAAACTTAACAAGATAAAACTGCTTTTAAAGGACATTAGTGGGAATAGATTTCAGTTAGAAAAAGGGCTTATTTTAATCTGTTCACGATGCAGGCATATTCTAACCCAGTAGTCTTGGTTTTTGTTTACCTGATGTATAAGTCAGGGCCTAGGGGCGATCTGAGGATGAGGCTTTTTAGTACTATACTACTATGAATCTAAGTCTCCAGTTCATTAAGATTACTACTGGCTCTTTTCTGCAGCTTTTTTTTTCAATTAGTAGTTGTGATGGTTTATGTGCTCTTCAAGCACCCTCTAGCTTTTCATCTTTACCTAGACTCTAAATATCTCGATAATTCCAATTGAAAGCACAAAATTTAGATATGTAGAACTTAATTCCTTTTGGAATAAAGGGAATTGATTTCATATTCTATTCTTTCCCAATCTGTTTTTTTTTTTAGATTCTTTTAAATGCTTAATCAATTAGAAAGATGTGAATTTTCGGGTTATGTGCATAAAAGTGCACTGCCTTGCGGCAATTCTTAGCTACAAAGTTATTTAAACCTAGATCTACACTTCAATTCAAGTAATAAAGACTACCTTTGATAAAGAATGAAAAAAAGGTGCGCGAAATTGGTGATCGTAAGTTAGCTTATGTTGAAGAAACAAAGCATTTTGGGTAATCAAGTAAAGCAGTTTGCGTTGATTTTTATGAATTAGAATGTAGAATCTAGCCACATGATTACCTTAGAGCCTCCAAAGTTTCAAAGATGTGGGTTGGAAAAGAACAGAGGACTTTGCAAACAAAGCCTCACAAGTCTGCTTATATATATATATATATATATATATATATATATATATATATAGATTATATCCGTTAGACTTCCACTAATGCCCATGCAATCTTCATGTTGTCCTATCTTTTCCTGAGTGATTAATAGCATTTTCCAGTCATTACCATAAGTAACAGATTTTGGTGATCTGTTTGGCTCTGTTTGTCTAGGGGTATGAAAATATTCACAGCCAATCACATGAATCATCTGTAGAAAGTAAGTCTGAAGTCCTCTTGTAAAAATTAGTTGCAAACTGCTTAATCTAACACAATGCTGACGGACGGCTGACTGACAAGAGGTTTACTCAATAATCACTATACGTTGACCTACTGCTCACATAAAGTTGACTCAATGTTTACTTACTATTAGTCGACTGAATCCACACAATTTTGACTCTTATTTATACTAGATCTCATCGATTGATCTAGAAAAGGAATTACATAATTCATACGAAAATATTCTTGGTACAATGTAATGATTAATGGGCTCTGAAGTAGTAACCAAACGGAACAAAGGTAAAAAAAAAGAGGAATGAATTCATCATTATGCTAGGACTAAGTGAGAGATTCCAGAAGAATCTAGACGCTCAAGTTCAAGGACACTTTTCTCACAGTGTGCACTATGTTCAACAAACAAGCCTAAGTTCTTAGGCTTGAAATACAAACATTATATAGCTAAATAAAACAATGTTAATATAGATCTACATCGAACCGATACCCAAAAAGCATGACGCATTACACCATATTTTAGTTGCAGTTTTCCTAACTTTGTTATTCTTATACCTGGTTATCAGTCTAATCTGATATCAAAGTTGTTGTCATTTCGTCAAGCTATGTCAAAACAATACTTAGAGAATAAAAACGGTATTTTCAGAATAGAGTGAAGCAACAATTCAGGAGTATCTCCGCCTGTTTCATGTCCCAGACTCTTTCCTGAAATGCTTGGTTGTGCTTCCTCTTACCTTTGACATTTTTATCTTCTATGAGATCAAGTAATCCTAAAGAAGATCCCTTGTACCATCTAGCCAAATATGTCCCAGGTAACCGCCTTGGGAAGCATACCTGTGTTGTTTCCACCTAGTGTAGAACGTCTTTTGTTGCTCATAAAATCAATTAGGCCCATTGTTACCACCTAGAGAAGTTCATCTTTTCTTACCTTAGTGACAGAGATCTTTCGCACAGGTTATTTTTTAGTGATTCTTAAGATCTTGTGTTTTTGGAGAGCCACAGTCCTTCATAATTTGGAGCAAAAAGCTTAGAAAATGAGTTGATATTAAAAATGTAATGTAAAAATTTGATAATTTTTATGTATGTCAATAAATTGACATTGCACTGAAACATCAAAAAAAAAAAAAAATGGAGAGACACAAGAACAATTGATTGTTACGATGACAACAAAGAAAAATAAGTTTTTGATTTAGACAGCTAAATCCTATTGGCATGGAATGCTGGAATATGTCATCTTAATTTTATACCATATTCATTGGAACCTTTTATTTGCTTCTATCATAGTTGGACACAAGATTAGCTTGTTCTCTCTTTCTTTCAGTCCTTGAGCAATTTGGAAAAAATGCTCGCTGAAGCCAAACAGAAAATGTTAGCATCAACCCAAGAAGCTAGCTATCAACCGAGAGCCGCTGGTGATGTAACAGATAGCAGAAGAAAAAGAAGTGACAGTAGGGAGAGAAAAATGCAGAGAATTTGGGGTCAAGTCAGAAGGACAGATAGAAGTGGGAGTAGGGAGGAAAGCAGAGAAAGAAGTGGGAGTAGGGAGGGAAGAAAAGAAGGAAATCAGAATAGAGAGAAGAGTGAGAGTAGAGAGAGAAGGAACAAAAGAAGTGGGAGTAGGGAGAGGAAGGATAGAACTAGAAGTAGGGAGAGAAGGAGAGAAAGAAGTGGGAGTAGGGAGGGAAGAAAAGAAGGAAATCAGAATAGAGAGAAGAGTGAGAGTAGAGAGAGAAGGAACAAAAGAAGTGGGAGTAGGGAGAGGAAGGATAGAACTAGAAGTAGGGAGAGAAGGAGAGAAAGAAGTAGGAGTAGGGAGAGATGGAAGAAAAGAAGTAGAGGTAGGGAGAGGGACCAAAAATTGAAATTTATGAAACCCAACCAGGAAGAGGCAATAAGAGGAAGTGCAGAATTCAAATCTCGATGCTTTGATGATGATGGTGATTCTGGCAGGAGGAATATTGGTTTTGTTAGACCATCGGAATCAAATAATCAGCCAAATGAGAAAGGAGGGACAGGCTTACTTTTACAGGATCCCAAACGAAATATGAAACCAAAAGAGAATGCTAGGAACAAAAATTATCAAACTTCAGAAAGTTACAAACCTCGCTGGAAGAAAAACAACGAAGAGGAAAAAATGAGAGAGAGGAATAGAAAACCTTGCAGTGGATTGAAGCCAAGGAAAGAGGATGATGAAAAAACTGGAGGGAGTACTGAAAACTTTCATCAAAAAGAAGATAAATATTATATAAGAGATCCCAAAGGTTTGCATTGGAAAGAAAATCAAGATAAAACCCAGAAAATCCATGAGAAGAGAAAAAATTCAAGCTCTGATTCCTCATCAGGTAAAGTATTGAATGCCATCATATGTCATGTTTGGTGTGTATGATTTGATTCATTCAGTAGTTGATCTGAAAGTTTATGGCACAATCAATATTTTAAGCATCAATTTGTACAAATTCTAACTTACCTGTCAAGTTTAGGGTTTCACTATAATTTATTACTGCAACCGGCAAAAAATTTACAGTTAAGAAACAAACATCATCTCCCTATGGCACGTTTAAAACATACTATAAATTAACAGCAGAAACTGAAGACCTCCACAAGATAAAATTGTTCAAAAAAATTCTAATGAGTAGTAAAGATTTCTGATAGAAAAAATAAATCAAATCAGTAGGCTTGCAGCCCTAGATTAAGAGTGAAGGGGAAAAATAAACATCCCAAACATGGAATTTTATGCTCTTAGACATCAATAGAAGCTGTAATGACAATTATTACAGTATCAAGCAATCAGCTAAAAGAGAAACATGGTGTGATTGTCCAATGAAGGCAAGGCAGAAACTAAACCAGCTCAGTGAGGGCCAGTGATCATCCAAATCACCTTTTGAATTAATAAATTGTCTGGTCTTTTCATTCTTTCAAAATCATTTGTTGTGACAGATGGTCTGCCTGATCACTTCATCTTCTCTGAATTAGAACTAAGAGATTGGATTACTAAAATATATAGGAAATCCTTTTTTTTTTTAAAGTAACCTTCTCAATCCCTTTTAGTGTCTTAAAGGACAAGATTATCCTTAGATATATGTAAATCATCTTAGGGTAAAAACTTTTTTTTATCCACCAAGACCTGACGAGAGAATGGAAATCAATTTATATCAGAGCTTGTAATTTATACACTTTTCTTGATTTGATTGAATAATTTTATAAATGTTTAAAAGTAAAAGGTGTATCATACTGTCCAAAACGCTTTTAAGCTCTAAAGTACCCAGTAATACTTGAGAAAGCCTTTACTGATTCCTGCATTGTTTTGTTTCTTTAAGCTATCTGTGAAGCACAGTTTAGGTTGGCAGGTCTGTTTAAAAGTACCTATCATTCTCTCTTTGTTAAATGAAATTGTGCCCTACAAGTCAAATATATTTTTTTTCTTGTCAGATACAAGATACAAAAAGTCAGTCAAGCTTTAAGGATGAATTTAGTTTGTCTCTACTGTTAGGTATAAATTCACACTTAAAGGATAATTTAGGTTCTCTCTCTGATGATGTACAAATTGAAGCTGTTATGATAAACTTAGACTCTCTTGAAAGCTATGTGATAGGTATAAACTTAAGCTACGAGGATAACTTTAGGTTCTCTCTTTTTTTAGGGTAATTTTAGATTATCTCTCTTGTTAGGTACAAATTCAAGCTAGTATGAGGTTGATTTTAGATTATTTCTCTTGTAGGTACAAGTTAAAGCTACGAGAATAATTTTAGATTCTCTCTCTTGTAGGCTAAAGCTATGAGAATAATTTTAAATTATCTCTCTTGTTGGTTAAAGCTATGAGAATAATTATAGACTCTCTCTTGTAGGCTAAAGCTATGAGAATAATTTTAAATTATCTCTCTTGTTGGTTAAAGCTATGAGAATAATTATAGATTCTCTCTCTTGTAGGCTAAAGCTATGAGAATAATTTTAAATTATCTCTCTTGTTGGTTAAAGCTATGAGAATAATTTTAAATTATCTCTCTTGTTGGTTAAAGCTATGAGAATAATTATAGATTCTCTCTCTTGTAGGCTAAAGCTATGAGAATAATTTTAAATTATCTCTCTTGTTGGTTAAAGCTATGAGAATAATTATAGATTCTCTCTTGTAGGCTAAAGCTATGAGAATAATTTTTTATTATCCCTCTTATAGATTAAAGCTATGAGAGTAGTTTTAGATTCTCTCTCTTCTTAGTTGCAAAATTCAAGCTAGTAGAATAATTTTAGGTTATATTTCTTGTTAGATACAAAATAAAGCTAAAAGAATAAATTTAGATTTTCTCTCTTGTTAGATACAAATTCAAGCCTTGAGAATAATATTCATGTTTTCAATCCCTCTAGTTTATTTTAAAGTTTCAAACATTGACATTTGCAAGCAACATTTGAAACCATAGGGATACATGTATGTAGATAGGCTGATTTTGCTGTCATGTTCTTTATAGTGAAATATATATATATATGAAAGTTTAGCTGAACGTTATTCTGATTGATCTTTCATAGCTAGCAATAATGGCAGTGATCTTCAAGATTCAGAAGATGAAGACGAATCAGGCAGTTTGGCCGGTGATAAACCTAAGATGCTCTCTGAGGAAGAGCTAAATGAACTTGCTGCTAAGGTTCTGCGTGCGGAGATCATGGGAGATGATGTAAGTTCTAGCTATGTATGTATCTGGTTGCATGAAAACATGTCAATTAGTGTTATCTTTTGAGAATCTCTCTCTAGATCTTATGGTGTGGGCAACAGTGCTTCATTACCTGGCCAATGTGAGGTGAAAGCCAATACATCACAAGATTATTGGCAAAGGTGGAACTAAGATAACTGATAAAAATAAAACTTCTATAGTATCTGGGTCCCACCCTACTACTACTGCTACTACTAATGCCACTACAGTTTGCTCATCTACCACTACTGTCATAGCTGTGGCAGCTGCTGTTGCCGTAGAAAGAGAATGAATATGTCTGCAATAACTAAGACTACCAAATATTACCACTAATTGTGACAAGTTATGCTGCTATATCTTTTTCTCAACTGCTGCTCCCACCAATATCCCTAGTTCCCCTAGATCAACTGCAGTCACACAATGTGCTCTTTTATACTAAATTTTTCTCACAGCTAATAAATTATTTTTTTAACATTAACCTTATATGATTATAGTCATTGACTGCTTAGGAAAAGGCTGCTTTTAAAAATATTGTTAAAGGAGGGAAAAAGCGATACAAAACTAGAGATTGATGAATGAAAACTAATAAACAAAGAAAAGAATTGAGAGGTATAACAGGGAAAGCCCATAAGGTTTGAAGAATGTTAATGACTTGTATAAAATTATAATGTGCTATTTCCAAGTGTTCTTTGAGAATGTTTTGTCTCAGCTTAAAAAAAAAAGTCAAATGAAGGAGAAGTTTTCAAGAAAGACAATGTGATATCTTTGGATGATTAACAACTTATTGGGCTTACATTTAGTCTTATGCAGGTCTTGGCACACTATAGCAAACTATATCTCCTTGATAAGACTTATCTCTCACCCTTGAGAAGCAGAGACTTATATGGTTTGATGTTAAAGTTTTTGTGCTTTTTTTTGTTTTCTTTTAATTTTTGTAACTCAACGCCATATGTTACAAGAGAGAATGATATAATATATAGCATTCATCCTTTTCCAATTTCCTAGAGGTAGTTTATGTGATAGGATGATCACATCTACCTCAAATATCATGACCAATTTTACTGCCACTCTTTTTTGTTCTCCTTCATCAATGTCTGATTGTGGATCTAAGTGCATGGACTGCATTAAATATAAAGCCCTATCAAAACATTTCTACAGGCATTTTCTAGACATGATGACAACAAAGATTGTATTTTAGAAGTGAGGGCCTTTTTTGACTTGTATAAAGACATCAAAACTAGCCCAAGTCAGATCTTCATTAACAACAAAGCTCTACCTTGTGATTGCTCAAGGACTTACACAGAAAGAATATGTTGAAAACATTTTCAGAAAAATAAAAATCAACAGTCTAGGGTATAAGAATATTCAGATTATTTAATTTACAATTTACAATTAAATAAAAAACTACCACACAACTGAGAAAATTGTGAGAAAAAACGGTCGCAAACTAGAATTGAACATGTAATACATTTCACCTTCATCGGCTCAATGAGATCAGGTTCTTTTAGTGGTGTGCTTTAGGTTCTTGCATTGGATATGAATATGATATAAATAAAGAACTTCCTAAAATTACCCCTCTTCTTTTATTATTAACGTCATTACTATTCATATTATTATTAAGCTGGGCAGTAGCATCAGCAAAACACACTTAAAAAAGCTCAAATATAAAATTAGAAAAGCTGGCTTTGTGTAGGACAGAAACAAAATGAGTTAGGTACTTTCCCGCAAAAATAATAGAGACATAACAAAAACAAAACAAATTCTGAGAGACTTAGTACACACTTGTATACATAGTATTATAGCCCATAGTGTCTCATAGTTTGATCATCCTTGATTGTGTCCGGATTAATTTTTCAACAACAGACGTCTTGAAATTTTGAAAAGTTCAAACTAAATCTCACCCAAATCTATAAAGTGTACAACAAAATCCCTCTTGCATTTGGAGAATTTGTAATCTTAGAACTGAAATCCTTTCTACTATTCTACTAGTTTTTTAATTCTTAATTGCTTTTAGAAGGTCAGGCAATTTTGAATGTTTCCCACTGTTATTAGAATTGCATCTAAAAAATCGTGTGTTCAATCTAGGAGTAAATGTTCTAAATTTTTTTTTTTGGCCACAAGGCAGCTTGAGCCACTGTTTAGTACCTAAAGGTGACCTGCTTTCAGGACTTCATAGCTGCTGATTTATTTTTACTTATTTGGTGCATATAAGAAAGAATCTATATATCTAAAACAAAAAGTCACTAAAAAGATCCAAAAGTGGGGGAAAATATTTTTTAAAGAAAATAATAGTGACGACTGATAGGCAGAAAATTTTTGTTTTCTTTTTTAAACTTAGTAGCAAAACTGTTCATGATGAGTTGACTTCAAAACAATCAATGAAGTTGTACATGATTAGTATCAGATTTCACCGGATTTTGAAGATGCTCTCTCACTTTCATGCTTAAAAGATATGAAAAAAAAAATTAATAGATCAAATGATACACAGCAAGTTGACAAATGAGATTAAATCAAACTCATCTATCTAACTAAGCCTAATTATGAAAGCTGATCTTTTTGGTTCGAATGGTTCTCATTTTCACTTTCTTTAGATAATGTCACATCCACCCAAAAATTTGATAATTTTACACATCTTTATTTATTTGGGTTTTCGTCTACCATAGCTGCCATCTGGCTGCCACAACCACAAACAAAGGTGAGTGTTGTACAGATCTTATTTTATTTGGGTTTTCTTTTACCACTATCTGTGTGACTGCTACAACCATCGATTAAGGTGGTTGATAAAAATATTGGTATCTATTTTTTTTAAACTTGTATGGGGCAGGATACAGCTGCTGAGCTGAAGTCAAAATTGGAAGCTGCCCGCCAGCAGCAATCTCTCTGTAAATCAGGGATGGCCTCTGGTGGCCCAACCTTCTCCTATCAGCGCTGCCCAGTTGTGCGAAAACAGGACCATAATATGAGAGAAGCAGATGGTGGGGAGGAGAATGTGGTTGTTTTATCAAGGACAAGTAAAGGAGGGATGGTACGTCCTGTCTTGGGCTCGGCAGTAGAATATAGCAGCCGCAAATCTGGCAGGAAAAAGAGGAAAATGGTGAGTGTATTGGCATTTTATGTATGTTTGATTATTGTTATAACATAAAGCCTGTATTGAACATATTTTTCTTTGAAAATGAGTGTGTTTCCAAAATGAACACTCTAATTTTAAGTTGCATGATTACAGAAACATTCTATGATGTAATCGCATTGAGGAAGATCCTGCTTCACCTATGAGACAGTGGTCAGGTCCTGAGGCCCCAAGATGGGTACAGCCATGCTTGTAATTTGACTTACAAGGCTGGCATTGGTAGGCTTTTAGTTAGCGCTTAATGTTGATTACTCCAAAGGCATATTGCCTCTGCTGAGAATATCAGCAAATGAAAATGTGGCATTTTTTCTCTTTTTCAACTGAAGCTAAGTGTTCCAGAGTCCATGTGGTGTTAAGAAATATCAGTAAAAGCACGTGCTTAGAGTGTGACAAGAAGTGGTAATGGCTTTAAAGTTTATTTTGCTTAGTTTGGTTTGCTTCTATGTGGCCAAAAGTATGAAAGTATGCTCTGTCATTTGAGGTTGTTGAAATAGCGAATTTCTTTTGGGTCCTTTGAGACCTTCAATCTCCTGTCTGAATTGACTAGATTCAAATTAAAATGTAATATGCCCCTGCTCTTTTTATTCTGAATAAAGTACTTTTCTGGGTTTTTTTTTATTCATTTTTAATCATGATGGCTGGTATTAAACACTGAAAATGTCTCTCCCAATCTACCCCTCTTTGAAAATATCTTACTTCTCCCCAACTTCTGATGACTTGGTCAGCAGAAGCAAAGTTAACAAATGAACATGCTGTGGCTAACTAGCAGTGGCAACAGCACACTACTACTCCCTATCCTCTGATAACATGGTAAGCACTAGCAGAGTTAACACAAGAACACATAATGGGTAACAAGCTGCTGCCACTTTGTGTCAGCAGCTAAGTTGTTCTCCCCACCTTCTGATGACCTGGTCAGCAGAAGAAAGGTTAAAACATGAACACACTGTGGCTAACTAGCTGTGACAACAGCACACTACTTCTCCCTGCTCTCTGATCACATGGTTAGCACAAGCAGGGTTAATACATGAACACATTGTGGCTAACTAGCATCTGTCACATTGTGTCAGCAGATAAATTGGTCTCCCTACCTTCTTATGATCTTGTTAGCAGAAGCAGGGTTAATTCATGAACACACAGTAACTAACTATGTGCTGGTCAGCAGCTTAATTGTACTCCCTACCTTAAAATCATCTGATTAGCAGAAGTAAGGTTAATACATGAAGATATGGTGGCTAACTAGCCACTGCTCAGCAGCGAAATGTTTCTCCTTACCGTTCGATCACCTGGTTAGCAGAAGAAGGGTTAATACATGAACACGCAGTGACTATAACTAGCCGCTGGTCAACAGCTTAATTGTTCTCCCTTATGCCAGATCACCTGATCAGGAAAAAAAGGGTTAATACATGAATACATAATCGCTAACTAGCTGCAGTTTTTTTTTTTCTTTTTTTTTTAATTCATAATCATAAACAAAACCATCATAATTCATAATCATTAACAAAACCATCATAATTCATAATCTTAAACAAAACCATCATAAGTCATCATCTTACACAAACACAAAAAACAGTACAATACTTAAATGTAAACAAATATAGGAGATAATATCTCTATTTTAATTTCCATTTCCTCCCCTCACTTTCTTTATTTCAGGCTAGCACTCATGACATAGCAGGGGAAAGAACTATATACTTTGAAGATGACAACAAATTTGACCTGCAGGCACTTGTAAGTTGATATTCTAGACTACTAACCAATTTTTCACCTTTTCTTTTTTCTTGCATATTTTGTTGTCAATCCACAAGGATCTTGACAATTTTCTAGATTTGTAATTTTTAATCAAAGAAAACAATTCAGTTGTTTCAGTAGAAAGCATATATGATACATTGTAAAGTTGTGCAGACCAAATTTTTCAATGAGGGCATCAATAGAAAATTAAAATAGACAAGGCATCTTTAATTTGTTTTTCTTTTCAATACTATCACAATCTTGATATTGTGATTGTATAATCATTTTTTTTAAACTATCTAAATTATAATATTCCGATTTTATTATATATACTATTTTGTGTTTTTGTTGTTTTTTTTTTTTATTTCAACAACATAATACTCTTAGTATTTTGATTTAATATACATTCCTTTGTTTTTATTTTCAATACTATCACAATCTTTATATTAAGATTCTGTATACATTTTTTTTTATTTGTTTTCTACATTATCAGAAAAGTAGGTAGAATATTTGTTATATCACGAAAGGAAATATTTCAGTTTCTTCGATGATTAGTGATTGAAAATAGTTACATTACTACACACATGAAGATCAGTGCCGAGAATAAATGTTTAGTTTTTAAATGTTGGAACCTATTGTTATAAAATAGGTGTGATCATCCTTGTCAGAAATACTTACGTATATAAGATATAAATGTATACCCTCAGAAACCAAAGTTGTTGTAGCTTGAGGCCAATCTTAAATAATTAGCGCAATATAGAACAATAACTTTGCTACACATATTAAAATAAAATGTTTTCCAGCAGAGAACTGGTGTCAACATACCCATCATATCGTAATATTCCTCAATGTCCTATTCTCTACAGTCATGTTGAAATGCTTCTCAACATCTTTTTCTATGAGACCGATTTTGTAAAAACCTATTTTGTTAGCTTATTTCATAAGACTCTATTGTAATACCGCTCATTATCTTATTTCAACAGACCATGTTATATTTATCAATGTGTTGTTCCATTAGACTGGGTTGCATTAATTATTAATATTTTGTTTTATTCAATTTTTTTCTCAATAATATTTACCATGTTGTAATACTTCTCTATATCTTATCCTATGAAACCATATTGAAATGCTTCTCAGTATCTTATTCAAGGAAACCATGCTGTAATATTTCTCATTATCATATTCTATGAACCTATGTTGTAATATTTCTCTATAAAACCATGTTGTAATACTACTCAATATAATTTTCCATGAGATAATGTTATAACACTTCTCAATATATTATTCTATGAAACTATGTTGTACTATTTCTCAATAAGGTAATTTTGAAATGCTTCTCAAGATCTGACTCCCTAAGCCCTTGTTATAACACTTCTCAACATTGTGATCCTGTGCTTATATTTTCTTTTCCTCTCTCAGGTGGAACAAGAAAAAGCAGGCACTGCAGAGGATCAAAACTCAATGTTTTCTCGACTTGCTGGAAGGGTGCATTCTCCTAATTTTTTTTCTCCATATTGGTTTTTTAAATATCTTGACAGCTTGAGCTTTTTTTGGTACACATCAACAAAATGCTTTTATTACTTCAAATACAAATCAAAATATTGTTCGTTCACTTTAATAATAAAATTATGGCAAAGTGGTACAAATAAATCTTAAACAGATTTTTTTACTTTGTACCTAATAAAATTTAAATTGCACTAAGTAATTTGTGCCCCATTTGCTCTTCCTTTAAAGCAAATTATTTGATAGATGCAGGACCAACTTGTAAAAATGGGGAGAAACCTCAAATGTTAAGTGTGGTTTTTGTGGTGGCAATATTTGTTTTTATGCCTTTTATGATTTTGCCATACAAAGTTCATGGATGTCAAATAAATGAAGTTTCTTTGCCTTTTGTGCCAGTCTGATGATCGTGACCTTGACATCGATGACATGTTTGTAAGCAAGGCAGCGAGGAGACAGGAAGAAGACAGGGCAGCTATTCATGACAAAGCGGCTGCCATATTTGGTGAGTGTTGCAAAAGCAAAACAGTGAACTTCTTAGGTAGAGGATGAATGTTCTCAAGTCAGCTCGGGGTCTAAGATGATAGGATCTTAGTTCCTGGAGTTTCCATAACACTAATACTGTTGTCACTCAGAAAATTTTAAGATTCTAGGCATCTACAGATTATATCTGTCTATGTATTGTATGTGCTTGTGTAGAGTTAAAAGAGACATCAATTAGGGTCTAATATGTAGTCACCAGGCCTGTAGAAATTATAGAAATATCCATCGGGGTCTAACATGTAGTCTCTAGGGCTGTTGAGAATATAGAGATATACCTCTGGGGTGTAACATGTAGTCTGTGTAGTGAACATGCTTGTGCAGAATATAGAGATATCCATCTAGGGTGTAACATTTAGTCCCTGGGGATGTTGAGGATATAGAGACATCCATCAAGGGTCTAACATGTATTGTATGTAGCAATGCCAATCCCCTGCCAACAGGCTAGGCAACACTAGCTAAATTTCAGTGCCTCGCGGCTCGTAGACCTAAGCAAAAAAATGGGCTGCGAGTAAGCAGCTGTTGCCATTTTCTAATTATAACTACAGCGTCATTTTACAACGTATCTTGATGAAACCTGGTGTACAATCAGAAAAGATATTGTTCTACACTTCTGCGATGAAATGGTATCAATCGCCTGTCTGGAAGTGTTGTTTCTGAGCGAGTTTTTTCTTTTTGTTTGCCGCTCTCTAAAACTACTAGCTTTACACATTTCGTCTTTGGACAAATAATTTTATAACATTTCTTGTGCCATTTTTACTTACTTACATTAGTTTTTGTACACATATTTTCTTGTGTTCGTCTTTGAAAGACACCCACTCTTTCACAATAATGACACTTGGCATTCAAGACAAGCTGGCCTGCTTAGCCTTTGGGCAGCGTACAAGCTGATGTTTGGGTCGCGACGTCACGTGGCTAAAAGCACTTTTGTCATTGGTCAAGAGCATGTGAACTGGATTTGGCGAGTTCATCTCATTGAATTGTCAATATTTTAAAAGTGACTTGCAAAGGGGTGTTCAGAATAGATGTACGTAAATAAAATATAAAATAGTTAGCAATCAGATTTTAAGACATTAAATTGGTATTAAAATATAAAGTATCCATTCTATTTGTAATATTTTTGGAGCAGTTTAGAAACATGACTTTTTAAAAAAAGTTTTTACTCAAAGCGCTTGGAGTAGTATGTTGACTTAACTTTTAACCCCCGTAGTATTGAGTTTAAAATAATCCATTAGTGCATAGCAAAATGGGGACTGTTCTCCACTTTCAAAACGAATAGATTATTTTCTTGCAAGAAAAAAAAATAAATGGTTGCACATTTGCAATTCCCTGTAGACCTATATATAGGGTAATTATTTGCTTAACTATGCTTTTCGCATGAAGATAACACCTTATCTACAAAGTCTAACGTTACCTCAGAGGTTAGGGTCACAAATAATGGCACTTCTTTCTGTATAGCATGTGTAGAACAGAAGATAATTTGTGCCATTAGCATAATTTATGCATAACGTTACCATGCTGGTTCTAACAAATTAAGAAACAAAACAAAATTACAATTTAACCACCTTGGTTGATCCTTATGATAGGGACATTTTGAAGGTTGTAACTCCCGAGATAACAAAAAAAAGGATGAAGCGGTAATTTATGCTGTGCATAAATTTACTAATGTATACGAATGCCATATTTTTTTTAACGAAGTAAGAAACTAAATGATATTATACTTCTGCCTGCAAAACTTTATATATAGTTTTATGCTAATTTATTCAAAAATTGACCCTCAGAAACAAAACTTTTAATTATCTCTGACTAATTGGGAATCTACATAATAAAAAATACACTTGCATGTCAAATTTCATGGAGATATATTGCTAAATAAAGAGATTAGGAGCTTTTAACTTCCTTCACAACAAGAAACAAAGCACTGAAAAGTCCATTTTTTGGACCATTTGTTCCTCTTTACGCCTATACACATTTTTGGATTTCTTAAATCCTCATAATTTTTTTTTCTGGATCAATTTTCAAAGTTTAAAAAGTTTTCTTCTTTTGGGAGCAAGCTTTTTAACTTCAAATCATTAGTGGGTAAATATTAAAGTTTTGAAAATTTTGGATTGGCATTGCTATTGTGCGTGCTTGTAGAGATTATAAAGACATCCGTGTAGAGTCTAACATGTAGTCACTGGACCTGTAGAAATTATGGAAACATTCATCTAGGGTGTAACATGTAGTCTGTGTAGTGCATTTCCTTTTAGAAATTACAGAAGCATGGATCTAGGGTCCAGTATGTAGTGTATGTATTGTATGTGCTTGTAGAGATTGTAGAGACATCCATCTAGGGTGTAATATGTAGTCTGAGTAGTGCGTGTGCTTGTAGATATTATAGAGACATCCATCTAGGGTGTAATATGTAGTCTGTGTAGTGCATATGCTTGTAGATATTATAGAGACATCCATCTAGGGTGTAATATGTAGTCTGTGTAGTGCATATGCTTGTAGATATTATAGAGACATCCATCTAGGGTGTAATATGTATTCTGTGTAGTGCATATGCTTGTAGATATTATAGAGACATCCATCTAGAGTCTAACATGTAGTAAATAGGCTTTTAAGTGAGTGCATCGTACTCCAGTTTTAAAGTACTGCACAGTTCTTAATTTTAATTGTAAGTTTTTACTTTTCTCTTGGCCATGTGTCAAGATATTTGACAGGTTTTGTCTTAGGGTTAGGCCTTCTACCATTGTGCCAAGTGGTTCAATGATCTAGCAGTTAAATTAAGCTTATTGTCTCTTACTTCTCTGTCAAATTGTCATTGAGTTAAGCTTAGTTTTAATCTCTTATCACTGTGCAAAAGTACTTTAGAGGCTTTGAGTTAGTTTATATCTCTTTTTATTCTGTCAATGTTTTATACCTGTTTAGGGTTAAGGTAGAGGTTTATCTCTCTTAATTTTCTGGCAAATTCTTTTAAAAGTGTAATTGTAACTTTAAGGTTTATGCCTGTTTCCTTTTCGTCAAAGTGTTATTAAGGTTTCGTGGTTTGTTTGTTTTTTTAAACTTTTAGCATTGTGTCATATTTTGATTTGGGTTTAAAGTAAAAAATTGTGGTTTATTACCTTATTCACAAAGTGTTATAGATGTCTATGGTCAAGATTTATGTCTTTTACCTCTGTGTCAGAATATAATAGAGATTTAAAACTATGAGTCTTACCCAAAATATTGTTCATGCAACCAAGCACTGTATAGTTAGAATCAGGGTTTCTTCTATTGATCTTCTTACACATGATTTATAGATTTCTCATGTTTTACTTCTTTTACAGAGCATCGAAAAATAAGCTCCGCCATGGAGAAGTGTGCTCGCTGTTTTGACAAGGTGCCCAAACATCTCATCATTGCAATAGGTTCCAAGGTGAAACAATCAACATAAAGATAGTAGTTTAAATGAAACACAAATATTAGAATTGTGGGTTTCTCAAATCACACAATATTAGGGTAGTGGATTTATTGAATAATGCAATATTAGGTTAGTGAGTTTAATGAATCACACAATATTAGGGTAGTGGTTTGAGCGAATAATATAATACTAGGATAGTGGGTTTAACGAATCACCCAATATTAGGATATTAGGTATTGAGAATCTCACAACATAAGGATAGTAGGTTTGGTGAATCATACAAAATTAGTATAGTGGATTTGGGGAATCACATAATATAATGATGCTGGGTTTAGTGAATTACACAATATTAGTATTATAGGTTTGTGATTTAAAAGTTCTAGTACAGATGTCTTAATGAATCTCACAACAGTTAGATACACAATGTCAAGATAAAGCGTTTAGTGCATCTTACTATATTAAGATAAGTGGTTTAGGGAATGACACTTTATCAGGTTAACAGGTTTATGGCATTATACTACATTGGGATAACAGGTTTAAGTCATCACGATACGTTAAAAAAGGTTTTTAGGGTACTACACTTAAGATAACAAGTTTAGGTCATCACACTAAATAGAGGTTTAGGGCATCACAATAAATTGAGACAATCGATTTAGGTCACCATACTAAGATAGGGATTTAGGGCATCACACTACATAAAGATAACAGTTTTGGGTCATCATATTAAGATAACAGGTTTAGTGCATCACATAACATTAAGATAATTGGTTTATAATATCACACTACATTTAAGATAAGGAGTTTAGGGCATCACTAAACATTAAGATAAGGGGTTCAGGGCATTAAGATAACAGGTGTAGAGCATCACACTACATTTAAGATAAGGGGTTTAGGGCATCACTATAAATTAAGATTAAGGGTTTAGGGCATCACAATACATTAAGATAAGGGGTATAGGGCATCTTAATATATTATGAAAATAGATTCAGTGCATCACAGTACATCAAGATAAAAGGTTTAGGGCATCACACTACATTTAGGATGAGGGGTTTACAGTATCACAATACAATAAGATAAGAGGTATAGGGTATCACACTACAATATGATAACGAGTTTAGGTCATGATATTAAGATAATGGATTTACGTCATCATACTAAAATAACAGCTTTAGGGTATTACACAAAGATAGCTGGTATAGGGCATCACACTTCATTAAGATAACAGGTTTCAGGCATCACATTACATTAAGATAACTGGCGTAGGGCAGCACACTAAGATAATTATAGGTTTAGGTTATAATACTAAGATAATGGGTTTAGGTCATCATACTAAGATGACATGCTTAGGGCATTACACTACATCAAGATAACGGGTTTAGGGCATCAAGATAAGGGGCTTAGGACATTACACTTCGTTAAGATAACAGGCTTAGGATATCAAAAAACATTAGGATAAGAGGTGTAGAAGTCACACATTTTTAGGATATTACTTATTAGTTTTAGTAAATTACACAATGTTAAGAGAGTAGTTTCACAAATCATACAATATTAATATAACAGTTAAAACGAATGGCACAATATTCCCATCAAGATAAGATAGTATCGTCAATGCACAATTTGTTCTTTAAATTGCAATTGATAAGATGCCTTTTGGCTTTGCAAGATCTAGACTAGGTCACCCAAGATAAATTATACAGGGACATAATCAAAGTTCTTTTTTTTTCTCTTAAACTGTGGATTTTATAATGCACGAGTAAAAGACCGAATATTAAACACCTGGATCTTAAGAAACATGATAAGGGCCAAGCAGAAGTTGAAAAAGTATATTTATTGATAAACACGGTATATGGACACACATATATATATATATTATTGAATGGTGAAAGACAGTTGAAAGATAGTAATTTTGGATGAATAAATATGAAAAAGTAAGCTATTAGTGTTTGTGCATGTGTGTGAGAGAGAGGTAGGAGTAGGAGAAAATTAGAGGATGATGGTAGAAGCAAAAAGAGATTAGTAAAAATATTGAGGAATTACTACATCAATATTGACCAATAGAAGCATAAGAAATATAAATAAATGGACACTCCCAAATTGTCTTTAAATGTTGTTGTGACCCTCCAGAGTTATCTGTGTGTTCCACCTCATCGGTCACTCACTGAGGGTCATTGCTTCATTGTGCCCATGCAGCATGTTTCCTCCTGCACAGCCATAGATGAGGATGTGTGGAGAGAAATGCAAGTAAGAACGCCAATGCTTATTGTTAATGGGTCCGTGTCTGTCTGTGTGTGTGTGTGTGTGTGTGTGTCTGTCTCTCTCTCTCTCTCTCTCTCTCTCTCTCTCTCTCTCTCTCTCTCTCTCTCTCTCTCTCTCTCTCTCTCTCTCATCCCCTCCCTCCCTCTCTCTCTCTCTCTCTCAAATTTTTCACACACACACACATACTCGTTCAATCTCTCCCTCCCTCTTTCTCTCAGGAAGACTTAAAACATTTAATAGACATTTTCAAGAAAAGGGAAAGGATTGGAATTGAATAGCAAAAAGACAGGAGTAATGGTTGTCAGTGGAAAAAATGAGTGTCCAAAGATCAACATCTTTATCAAGAGGAATATACTCAAGCAAATGGATCGATTTAGATAGTTGGGTACTTTAATATCAAGTGATGGATGCAAAAAAAAAAAACAAAAAAAAAACTGAAATTGCATCAAGAACACCGCAAGCAAAATATTTCCTGAGAATGAAATTGGTTCTAACAAATAAACACATCTCCATTCACATAAGAAGAGCCTCGACGTGCTATATTGAACCCACTCTGATGTATAGATGACAGGCTTGGATAATTTCAAAGCAGATACAAAAGAAACTGGAGGCAACAGAAATGTGTTTCCTTTGAACAATGCTACAAATCTCATTGACTGCAAAGAAATCACACGAAACTGTTTAAGAGAAGGTGACACAACAAAATCACTTATAAATAGATGAGGTAAACACCAGACAAACTTTTTTGGCCATGCAATAAGAGAGAAACTAGAACATCTTTTAACAATATGAATGATTAAAGGAAAATGCACCACAGGAAATCATTGAGAACATGCCCTAAAACGTGGGGTAGAGATGAGTGGAAGGTCATAATTGCCTACGCTACATTATAAAGAGCATGGTACCTGATTGATTGATTGCTCTTTGTCTAAGAAGTGACAGGGCAACATTTATATCTTGATTGATTTATGAGAACGATTCTTTTTTTCTAAATTACGAGCAATATGCTGTGATCAATTCATATTCTTTAAAATATTTTTATTGGTGCATTATCTTTTTATCGAATCATAGCTTGAAAAAGAGCGAGACTAATATGGGTGTAACTCTTTTTTACTTACCTTGCTTTGTGGTCAAGCTCTTCAAGCACCAACTTTGGCATGAGGTGGATCGAATGCAGGCATTTTACTTTTAAAGAAGATCTTTAGGCCAATATGTAGTGTCAGTTAACCAGCAGATGGAGTTATTCATACTGAGTAGTGCTTGATAAAAATTAGGTTTTTTTTCTGTTTTTTTTTTTACCAAATTTCTTTTCAATGTCCTAGTTTGTAGAAATTTGTTAAAAAATTTTTTTTAACCTTTTTTTCTCTCCAAAATTTTGTTTCAAGTTGTTCCGCAAAAGTCTTGTCCAGATGTTCCTATCACAAGATGAAGATTTGGTTATCATGGAGACAGTGATGCATCTCAAACATTTCCCACATACAGCACTAGAGTGTATTCCCTTAGAAAAAGAAACAGGGGATTTAGGGCCCATCTACTTCAAGGTATTTTAACAAAGAGCAATAGACTGTGTTTAGAATATATCTTTGAACTGGGAGACCAACGAGTTACGGTGCATCTGCTTTGGTATTTCTAGCCAAGAGCAGTAGAATGAATTTAGTGTGTACTTATGTGGAAAACAATTTCAAAGATTAAGGGGTCATCAACCCTAAGGTATCTCTAGCATTAAGCAAAAAAGAGTTTATAATGCATCCTAGAAGTAGTGAAAAATTTTCAAAACAATTATATATAGATTCCTTTTTTTTACCCACAACAATTTTACAGTTCTTTATGATGTGGACATTTTAAAACCCATCCATTTGTATTCTCTCTGAAAGATATCATTGCTTTAATAGATTCTTAACATAATGTTTTCTTTAGTGTGGAGGAAAGTTATCCTCAATCCTCAAAATTTCTGAGTTTTGAGTCATTCTGTATTTCTGAATTATTTTCTGTCCTTTTTTTTCCTGAGCAGAAAGCAATTTTGGAGGCTGGGCCAGAATGGGCAGACAATAAAAAACTTCATAGTCTGAAAGAGAAAGATGTACAGCATGTGGTAAGTTTGTACATTTTACTTTCTTTTTGCAAGAGATAAAGCTGCACTGTTCCAAGTGACTGTAGATTAACCTTCAGATATGTAATTTATCACACTTTTGGTGTTCTGTGACTTTAACCAATTCCTCACAAACAATTGTTTTGAAATTTTTTTGCTTTTAATAACGTCATTTATCAGATTCCACTTAGTGTTATGATGCATAACTTAAATTTTCTTAGGTTTTCCTATTGCTGCAGGGTGCAGCAGGTTGAGCCACTAGGAATCTTGCGTAGCTTGCCATAGCTCAGTCCTATGCGATTGCTAGACTGCCAGACTGGCTTGATCACCTGTGTGCTTGACATTCAGCTGTGCTCTGGTTTTGTTAAACTGTGCCATAAACAAGTGTCTTTTTTTTCTTTGATAGAAATGTTTTTATTGAAGCAATCTGAAATTTAACATAGTTTATGTTGATTGGTTTAAAGTTTAGAGTCTATAATTTTTTTTACCAACAGATTCCAAAAGGTTTTCCCTACTTTAGTGTGGACTTTGGCTTGCAAGGAGGATATGCTACCATCATTGAGGATGAACAAACTTTTCCCTCTTACTTTGGAAGAGTGAGTTTCACTTAGTACTTCTTTTGTTTCTTACAGGGTGCATGGCCTATGTTTATTTGGTTTTTTTTTTTCTTTCATAATGCTTGGCCTTTGTTTTTTTTGTTGTTTTTTTTTCTATGTGGGTGGAATATTTTGGCAAGTTCATTTCTTTTGTAAAAAAATTTATTACATTTTTTTACATTTTTGTTTTATTTGTAAAAATATCTCAACTACTTTTTAAGATTAATTCCACTGATAAAAGTGTTGTATTTGTGGGAGTGGCCATTATTTTTGTCTTTTATTTTCTCATTCCTACCATGGTCTCCTCACATTAATACTTGATTTTTGAGAGAAAAAGATTAGGGGATAGTTAATAGCGCCATTTGACACCTTGCTGTATGATTTTGATTTGACTCCTGTTTGTACTTGTGATGTATTTGTAATAATTTCTGAGTTTTTTCCATCTATGTTCAATTGTTTGTCTTGTTAACATACTCTGAATTAGTGCTGGAGTCTACTCGATATTGTACTACCCATCAAGTATCGGGTCCTGTGGCTCAGGGTGCCGCAAGCAAAACATATCCCAATCCACGGCACAGCACATCCCGATTCACAGCACGGCACATCCCGATACATGGGGCAGTAAGCTCCGATCCTAGGGCCTAAAGTTAAATCTAGGGACTCGGCACTGGATGCAGGCGACGACCCTTGATTCATCGAGTAGCAATTGAAAGGGTGCACCCTTAACACTTCCTGGCACCTTTGTAAACACACACACACACAAACATACCCACATGCTGCATGTCCTCAGTCTACAGTATCACACACATCCTTTGGCTAAGTGTGGATCATATCTAAAAATACAGGTTAGACTTTGGCTGCATAGTGTAAAGGAGAAAAAGCTGGCCTGAGGCCTAATGAGCGGGGTTGGACCTAGATAAAAACTGTAACAAAAAATCTTTTTAACATCACAATTAAAATCCAATTTAAAAATAAACTGACTTAAGTAAAAATTCTATAAAACGGAGATATGAAAGCAGAGCTGATGCGAAACAATGCTTTATGCATTTATGATTAATAAACAATGCTTTATGCATTTATGATTAATAAAACATAATTATAACATGAATTTGTTATTTATTTTTTTAATTACAATAATAAAAATTATAACCTGAGGGTGCTGTTGCAATTGAAATTGCTTAAGTATAAAAATTCAAAGAACAATTAAAGAGCAGCAGCAACTAGATTTTGCTCATTGAACAAAAATGCAAACAGAAAGAAAAATGATTATTTAATTAACAGAAAGCGATTTCATTGAAATAGTACAGTGTATCAACATGTTATTTTAAAGTGCAATAAGCCTTAGGGACAGCAATGTAATAAGTAAATACAAATTAAAAAGAGAGGATGATTCTAATCGGCCAGGACAGAGAAGATTGAACAGACCGGTGTAGTGTGCATAAAACAAACCTCGCATTGATTGTTGTCTAATTCTGTGAGGACTGCCTATTTTCACCTGTTGATGTATTTTGTTAACATTTCTTTACTGCATCCTACTCCTTCCTCTCCCTATCCACCTTTCCCCTCCCCTAAATTTCCCTTTCGCAAGGCTGATCCTCGCAGTCAGAGATTTGTGCTGACTGATGTCTGGCGGGAAGGTCTATAACAAACAAAAATTGTTACCTACTTATCTGCATGCCGCGCACGATGTTATTTTTACACATAGAGTCAGTTTGAAATTGACGTTGCGCATGTGTCGTTGAGAAGCTACCGTGGATCCCACGGCATGGCACAGTACCACTAACCATGAATCTACTCGATGTGCTTTGTCGATCCGTGTTTATAGCCCCAGCACTACTCTGAATAGTCAATACATTACAGGTTTGCATTTGGCATACACTGCCAAATTATGCCTTGGTAGTTATTGCATTGCAGGTATGCATTGGGATACTTTGTCAAATACCTTTGTATAGTGAAACATCACAGGGATACAGCTCGACTCCTCTCAAATGCCTTTATATGAACATCATGTACATAATGACACACAGGATCAAGTGTCTGTATATGATCATTATAAGCATACATGGTCAAATATCTGTACAGTGCCCTCCGTTTAATTCGATCTCTTATTTTTTGACTTAACAAAAAAGCCCCGAATAAATCCCTTTTATCAGTAGTAATACATTTTTCCACATATGACATTTTGATCTACTAATTTTTCCTGATTCGACGGAATTTCCACTATGTTTCATTATCAAAATCATCCAAACTGCCATTTAATTTTTAGCCTGGCCTCATGAGTTAGATCTAAAGATCTATAGTGAGTGGACCAGTGCAACTGAAGACAGGGATTTGTGTGAGAAGAAAAGGGAGGGGTGTTGGATACACAGGGAAGATTGTAATTTGTAGAGAGACAGGTATCCTTGTGTGTGTGTGTGTGCGTGAGAGAGAGAGAGAGAGAGAGAGAGAGAGAGAGAGAGAGAGAGAGAGAGAGAGAGAGAGAGAGAGAGAGAGAGAGAGAGAGAGAGAGAGAGAGAGAGAGAGAGAGAGAGAGAGAGAGAGAGACTCCAGCCCTATGCTAGCACTGCACAGTCTTTCCTAACAGCATTTGGATTAGGGGAGAGATGAAGCAGGGGACTGGACTGTGACTGGCCTTTCTTGTGAGAAGATTTAATTATGGGATGAGTTTTGTTAGTACTTAAAGTGAGGCTACACTTATTCCTCTCAATGTCCCTTTTTTGTAGAGCTATAAGCATACCTAAAAGTCATTATACAGATCTAAAAATTTATAAATTTAAAATTATCTCCTAATTCGACTTTCTCTTAATTTGACAAAATTTTATTGCACCCGTCAATGTCGATTTATCAGGTGTCCACTGTACATGATAATTATGTATATGGCATACACTGTCAAATATCTGTATACAACCATTAGGTTCACATATGGCATACACATTCAAATGCCTTTGTATTGTAAGTGCATTGCAGGTAGAAATACATGTATGAGGTACACTCACTACACTGTCAAAGGCCTTTGTTTAATTAGTACATTACAGATATGCATCTTAATTTTGTAGACATCATTAGCCTGTTCAATCAGAGGTGGTAGGATACAGATTCCTTTACACATACCTTCCTCCCTCCCTCCTCATTGATTTTTTTTTTTTTTTTGTTTATTTCTAAGTTCCATGACAGGCATCATGATGAACGTGTAAGAATTTTTGGGACATATTGCATACCACTGACTATCCATTGTTTTTTCATACTCTATTTGACAATGCATGCTGTCAAAATTTTTCTTATGGCTTATTTTCATGACGGGGCAAGTGGATGTGTTTCTTACTTTCTATTTATCAAATGATGCAAGTGACACTTTCGAGATTTTTTTTAAAGACATTGATTGTTTCATGTGAAAATGCTATTTTACTTTGTACCTTCAGGAAATCGTGGGAGGTATGATTGATGCAGAACCTGGTCTGTGGAGGAAGCCACACAAACAAAGCTTTGAGGATCAGCGACAAAAAGTGCTGAAGTTTGAGAAAATGTGGAGACCATTTGATTGGACACAGAATCTTGATGCTGCAGACTAGTGGACAGTGACTGGACACAGATTTTTAACGTTGAAAATCAGCAGACACGTAATGGAGACAGAACTTCAGCGCTGGAGACTAGTGGACACTGACTGGACACAGATTTTTAATGTTGAAAATCAGCAGACACGTAATGGAGACGTAACCTCAGCACCGGAGACTAGTGGTCAGTGACTGGACACAGATTTTTAATGTTGAAAATCAGCAGACACGTAATGGAGACAGAACTTCAGCGCTGGAGACTAATGGACACTGACTGGACACAGATTTTTAACGTTGAAAATCAGCAGACACGTAATGGAGACAGAACTTCAGCACTGGAGACTAGTGGACACTGACTGGACACAGATTTTTAATGTTGAAAATCAGCAGAAACGTAGTGGAGACGGAACCTCAGCACTGGAGACTAGTGGACACTGACTGGACACATGTGGTTGAGAGCCAGTGGAACAGTGATAGATCTGTAAACTCTGCATTGAAAACAAGTGGCCATTGACTGCACATTTTAGTGTTGAAAACCAATTGACTTATAGTGGAAAGAGAACTACTAGATTTCCCTAATATGCCTGTTATTTTAATACAGTTAAGAAACTTTTTTTTGCTTCACAAATTACTTAAATAAATTTGAGAAAGCTTTGCTACTGTTGTTGATCTAAGTGAGTGAATTAATGAGTGAGTGCAAAAAGAAACTAGAGTAGCTAATATATATACACAGTGCCTTCCACTGAATTCGATATATGATTAATTGACATTTCCCTTAACCCTTACTTTGACGTCATAAAAAAGTCCTGAATAAATTCCTTTAATCAGTACAATTACATTTTCCCGCAAATCAACATTTTAGTCCTCTAATTTCTCCTAATTCGATGGAATTTCCACTTTTTTTGGAATCAAAATCATCCAAAATGCCATTTATTTTTTTAATCTAGCCTCATGAGTTAGACCTAAAGAGTTAGTGTGTGGACCAGTGCAACTGAAGGCAGGGATTGTGTGAAAAGAAAAGTGAGAGGTGTTGGATGCACAGAGAAGACAGTAGAGAGACAAGTACCCTTGTGTATGTATGTGTGTGTGTGAGAGAGAGAGAGAGAGAGGGGGGGGGAGGCAGGGGCTGGCACCTTGGGCCTCAAGCCCAATGCTAGCACTGTACGGTCTTGCCCCCACAGCATTTGGAATTAGGGGAGACATAAGGTGGGGTACTGGATTGTGAGACATATGCTAGGATACTGGACTGTGACTGGCCTGTCGAGTCGGAAGGGGAGGGGAGGGGTTTGCAATGGTTTTAGATCTGGGATGGGTTTTATAAGTATTAAAAGTGAGTTTGCTCTGAGTCCTCTTTATGACCATTTATTGTAAACCTATAAGCAGACCTAAAAGTCATAGAGATTTTAAAATTTATAAACTTTATTATATCTGCTAATTCGATTTTCTCTTAATGGGACGAAATTTAATGGTTCCTTTAATGTCGATTTATCAGGTGTGCTGTATATGTTTTGTTTTTGAGCTTCTGACTGGATGAGCTTCAAATTTATTGAAAATTTCTGATTATAGCAACAACCTATGATATCATCTATCTATAAAAGAAATTTGTGTCTTATCATCAGCTATGTGAGCTCTATATCTATAGACAAAAAAGAAATAGTGCACATCCCATTAATCTGTATTAGACAAAAATTGGAACACTCTCCTTATTCACAGGGATAATTTTGAGAACATGCATGTCTTTGTACCAGTTGATATACTGGAACAAGTGGTGACATCTGAGTCAGTGTAGTAGTAAATATATATATATATATATATATATGTGTGTGTGTGTGTAGTATGGCCACAAAATGAGTCGTTTTGTGGCAGTCCTCAAGAAAACCCTGAATTTTGAAAGAAGGGGGGGGGAGGTTACCATATTGAACGGAAGTTTGTATTTTCCTATTTTAAATGCAATTTTAAACGTTATTAAAATATGTACGAGAACTACATAAATCTTGAAACCAAAACATGCCAAAACCACCCATTTTAATCACTCCGAGTCAGCCATTCTATGGAGATTATACCATTCTTTTTGGTACCGTTCTTTTTATAAACTATAAGCTGGTTTGTCAGATTTTAATATTGATGTCAATTTAAATCAATGACAAACCATTGCAGCTAGCAATGAGAGTCACATGACATAAAAAGGGGAAAGCTGGGCTACTCAAACTATCAATAGTTATATAATTTGTTTGCTTCAGTCTTCAGTGATTTATCTTAATGGAATAAAAAAATTGGGACGTCTCAAGGATCTCTTTCGATTTCATAATTTAAAAAAAAAAATGGCAATTCAATTCATATCTTCTAAATATTGTGAGCGTAAAAAAGGAAAGGAACACTGGTATCATTATTTAGAAATAGATCAAGCATTGTCCAGGGGCCTCCAAGTAAGTTCTGCTGTCTTGTTTTTTGAGTGGTTTTTTTTTTTTTTGCTCTTTCTTCATCACCCAGCCCACATAACACATTTTATTCTCTCATTCCTATTCTATTCTATGTACATACTTGTAGACTAATCGCTTTCACTTGTTCTAAAACTATTGCTTTTGCAAATATTCTTTACATATATGCTTCTTTGTCTGTCTGTCTGTCTGTCTGTCTGTCTGTCTCTCTCTCTCTCTCTCTCTCTCTCTCTCTCTCTCTCTCTCTCTCTCTCTCTCTCTCTCTCTCTCTCTCTCTCTCTCTCTCTCTCTCTCTCTCTCCCTCTCTCTCCCTCTCTCTCTCTCTCTCTCTCTCTCTCTCTCTCTCTCTCTCTCTCTCTCTCTCTCTCTCTCTCTCTCTCTCTCTCTCTCTCTCTCTCTCTCTCTCTCTGCTTCTGAACTTAAAATTATTTTGAGGGTGAAATGGCCGTTCGGTGCATTGTTTGTGAATGGAATGGTGTTATGAACTTTCCGATAATTACGAACCTATCTCACAAAATATGTTCAAATAAATGAATAGAACAAATAATTATTTTTTTGGATTGAAAAAAAAAATGAAGTCTTAATACTACCTTTGCTAATTCTTTTGGAATTCGCCTATCTGTGAGATGGCATTAACCTAGCTGTTAGCCAGTAAATGAGATGGTATTAACCGAGCTGTTATCCAGTAAATGAGATGGTATTAACCGAGCTGTTAGTCTCCATCTGAGATGGAATTAACGGAGCTGTTATCCAGTAAATGAGATGGTATTAACCAAGCTTTTACTTAGTCTATATCTGAGATGGTATTAACCGAGCTGTTAGTCTATATCTGAGATGGTATTAACCGAGCTGTTAATCTATATCAGAGATGGTATTAACCGAATTATTAGCCAGTAAATAAGATGGTATTACGGACCTGTTAGCCAGAAAAAGAGATGGTATTAAACTAGCTGTTAGCTACTAGTCTATATCTGAGATGGTTTAACGGAGCTGTTAGCCAGTAAATGAGATGGTATTGACCGAGCTGTTAGCCAGTAAATGAGATAATATTAACCGAGCTGTTAGTCTATATCTGAGATGGGTTAACCGAGCTGTTAGTCTATATCTGAGATGGTATTAAGCGAGCTGTTAGTCTGTATCTGAGATGGTATTAACCGAGCTGCTATCCAGTAAATGAGATGGTAATAACCGAGCTTTTAGCCAGTATATGAAATGGTATTAACCGAGCTGTTAGTCTACATCAGAGATAGTATTAACCGAGCTGTTAGTCTATATCTGAGATGCTATTAGCCGAGCAGTTATCCAGTGAATGAGATGGTATTAACCGAGCTGTTAGTCTATATCTGAGAAGGTATTAACCGAGCTGTTTGCCTATATCTGAGATGGTATTAACCGAGCTGTTTACCGATATCTGAGATGGTATTAACCAAGCTCTTAGTCTATATCTGAGATGGTATTAACCGTGCTGTTAGTCTCTATCTGAGATGGTATTAACCGAGCTGCTATCCAGTAAATGAGATGGTATTAACCGAGCTGTTAGTCTCCATCTGAGATGGAATTAACGGAGCTGTTATTCAGTAAATGAGATAGTATAAAGCAAACTTTTAGTCTATTTCTAAGATAGTATTTACCGAGCTGTTAGCCAGTAAATGAGATTATATTAACCGAGCTGTTTTCCTATTTCTGAGATGGTATTATCCGAGCTTTTGGCCAGTAAATGAAATGGTATTAACCGAGCTGTTAGCCTATATCAGAGATGGTATTAAGCGAGCTGTTAGTCTATATCTGAGATGTTATTAAACGAGCTGTTTGTCTAAATCTGATATGGTATTAACCGAGCCGTTATCCAGTAAATGAGATTTTATTAACCGAGCTGTTAGTCTCCATCTGAGATGGAATTAACGGAGCTGTTATCCAGTAAATGAGATGGTATTAACCAAGATTTTAGTCTATTTCTAAGATAGTAATAACCGAGCTGTTAGCCAGTAAATGAGATTATATTAACCGAGCTGTTTTACCTATTTCTGAAGTGGTATTATCCGAGCTTTTAGCCAGTAAATGTAATGGTATTAACCGAGCTGTTAGCCTACATCAGAGCTAGCATTAACCGAGCTGTTTGCCTATATCTGAGATGGTTTTAACTGAGCTGTTAGTCTATATCTGAGATGGTATTAACCAAGCTCTTAGTCTAAATCTGAGTTGGTATTAACCGAGCTGTTAGCCCGTAAATGAGATGGTATTAAACTAGCTGTTAGCTGTTAGTGTATATCTGAGATGGCATTAACCGAGCTGTTAGCCAGTAAATGAGATTGTATTGACCGAGCTGTTAGCCAGTAAATGAGATGGTATTAACCGAGCTGTTAGTCTATAGCTGAGATGTGTTAACCGAGCTGTTAGTCTATATCTGAGATGGTATTAAGCAAGCTGTTATCCAGTATATGTGATGATATTAACTGAGCTGATCCAGTAAATGAGATGGTATGAACCGATCCGTTAGTCTCCATCTGAGATAGAATTAACAGTGCTCTTATCCAGTAAATGAGATGGTATTAACCAAGCTCTTAATCTATTTCTAAGATAGCATTAACCGAGCTGTTAGCCAGTAAATGAGTTTATATTAACCGAGCTGGTTGCTTATATCTGAGATGGTATTTTTCGAGCTGTTACTCTATATCTGAGATGGTATTAACCGAGCTGTTAGGCTTTATCTAAGATGGTATTAACCGGGCTTTTAGCCAGTAAATGAGATGGTATTGACCGAGCTGTTAGCCAGTAAATGAGATGGTATTAACCGAGCCGTTATTCAGTAAATGAGATAATATTAATCGAGTTGTTGTCCAATAAATAAGATTGTATTAACCGAGCTGTTAGTTTATATCTGAGATGGTATCAACCGAGCTGCAAGTCTATATCTGAGATGGTATTAATTTTGCTTTTAGTCTTTATCTGAGAGGGTAATAACCGAGCTGTTAGCGAGTAATTGAGATGGTATTGACCGAGCTGTTAGCCAGTAAAAGAGATCATATTAACCGAGCTGTTTGCCTATATCTTAGATGGTATTATCCGAGCTTTTAGACAGTAAATGAAATGGTATTAACCGAGCTGTTAGCCTACATCAGAGATAGTATTCACCGAGCCCTTTTTCCTATATCTGAGATGGTATTAACCGAGTTTTTAGGCTATGTCTGATTTTGTATTAACCGAGCTGTTGGTCTCGATCTGAGATGGTATTAACCGAGCTGTTATCCATAAAATGAGATGGTATTAACCGAGCTGTAAGTCTATATCTGAGATGGTATTAACCGAGCTGTTTTCCATAAAATGAGATGGTATTAACCGAGCTGTAAGTCTATATCTGAGATGGTATTAACCAATCTGTTAACCAGTAAATGAGATGTAATTGACCGAGCTGTTAGCCATTAAATGAGATGATATTAACAAGCTGTTTGCGAGTAAATTAGATGATAATAACTGAACTCTTAATCTATATCTTAGATGGTATTAAGAAAGATGTCAGCAAGTAAAGGAGATGATATTAACGAGCTTTTAGCCAGGAAATCATATGGTATTTACCGAGCTGTTAGCCAGTAAGTGTGATGTGATTGACCGAGCTTTTAGCTAGTAAATCAGATGGTATTAACAAGCTGTTCACCAGTACATTAGATGGTATTTACTCAGCAGTTAGCCAGTAAATGAAATGGTATTAACCGCGTTGTTAGCCTTTATCTGAAATCGTATCGGCTGAGCCGTTGGTCTTTATCTGATATGATAATAATCGAGCTGTTAGCCAGTAAATGAGATGTTATTAACAGACCTGTTATCCAGTAAATGAGATGGTATCAACCAAGCTGTTAGTCTCCATCTGAGATAGTATTAACCGAGCTGATAGCCAGTAAATGAAATGGTATTGACCGAGCTAATAGCCAGTAAATGAGATAATATTAACCGATCTGTTTGCTTATATCTGAGATGGTATTATCCGAACTTTTAGCCAGTTGATGAAATGGTATTAACCGAGCTGTTTGCCTATATCTGAGATGGTATTAACCGAGATGTTAGTCTACATCTGAGATGGTATTACCCGAGCTGTTAGTTTAAATCTGAGATGGTATTAACCGAACTATTAGCTAGTAAATCAGATGGTATTAAGGAGCTGTTAGCCAGATAAAGAGATGGTATTAAACTAGCTGTTAGCTGTTAGTCTATATCTGAGATGGTATTAACCGAGCTGTTAGCCAGTAAATGAGATGGCATTGACCGAGGTGTTAGACAGTAAATGAGATGGTATTAACCGAACCATTATTCAGTAAATTAGATAGTATTACCAGAGTTGTTATCCAGTAAATGAGATTGTATTAACCGAGCTGTTTGTCTATATCTGAGATGGTATTAACCGAGCTGTTAGTCTATATCTGAGATAGTGTTAACCGTTCTTTTAGTCTTTATCTGAGATGGTAATAACCGAGCTGTTAGCCACTAAATGAGATGGTATTAACCGAGCTGTTAGTCTATATCAGAGATGGTATTAACCGAGCTGTTAGCCAGTAATTGAGATGGAATTGACTGAGCTGTTAGCCAGTAAATGAGATGGTATGAACAAGCTGTTTGCCAGTAAATTAGATGTATTAACTGAATTGTTAGTCTATATCTTAGATGGTATTAACCAAGATGTTAGCCAGGAAAGGAGATTATATTAACGAGCTGTTAGCCAGGAAATCAGATGGTATTAACCGAGCTGTTAGCCAGTAAATCAGATGGTATTGACAAGCTGTTTAGCAGTAAATTAGATGGTATTTACACAGCAGTTAGCCAGTAAATGAAATGGTATTTACCGAGTTGTTAGCCTTTATCTAAAATCGTATCGGCTGAGTCGTTAGTCTGTATCTGAGATGGTATTAAGTGACCTTTTAACTAGTACATGATATGGTTTAACTGAGCTGTTATCCAGTAAATGAGATGGTATTAACTATCTGAGATGGTATTAACCGAGCTGTTATTTAGTAAATGGGATGGTATTAACCGAGCTGTTAGTCTACATCTAAGATGCAATTATTCGAGCTGTTATCCAGTAAAGGATATGGTATTAACCAAGCTGTTAGTCTGTTTCTGAGATAGTATTAACGGAGTTGTTTGCCAGTAAATGAGATTGTAATTACCGAGCTGTTAGCCAGTAAATGAGATTATATTAACCGAGCTGTTTTGCTATATCTGAGCTGGTATTATCCGAGCTTTTAGCCAGTAAATGAAATGGTATTAACCGACCTCTTTGCCGATAAGTGAGATGGTTTTAACCGAGCTGTTATCCAGTAAATGAGATGGTATTAACCGAGCTGTTAGCCAGTAATTGAGATGGAATTGACCGAGTTGTTAGCCAGTAAATGAGATGGTATTAACAAGCTGTTTGCCAATAAATTAGATGGTAAAAACTGAACAGTCTATTTTTTAGATGGTATTAACTAAGATGTTAGTCAGAAATATAAAACAATGATATTAACGAGCTGTTAGCCAGGAAATAAAGATGGTATTTACCGAGCTGTTAGTCTATATCTAAGATGGTAATAACTGAGCTGTTAACCAGTAAATGAGATGGTATTAACTGAGATGTTAGTCTATATCTGAGATGGGTTACCCGAGCTGTTACTCTATTTCTGAGATGGTATTAAGCGAGCTATTATCCAGTTCATCTGATGGTATTAACTGAGCTGTCATCCAGTAATGGAGATGGTATTAACTGATTTGTTAGTCTTTATCTGAGATAGGTTAACCGAGCTTTTAGTCTATAACTGCGATAATATTAACCAAGCTGTTAATCTCCATCTGAGATGGAATTAACCGAGCTGTTATCCAGTAAAGGATATGGTATTAACCAAGCTGTTAGTCTATACCTGAGATGGTATTAACCGAGCTGTTAGGCTATATCTTAGATGGTATTAACAGGGCTTTTAGCCACTAAATGAGATGGTATTAACCGAGCTGTTATCCATAAAATGAGATGGTATTAACCGAGCTGTTAGTCTATATCTGAGATGGTATTATCCGAGCTGTTCGCCAGTAATTGATATGGAATTGACCGAACTGTTAGCCAGTAAATGAGATGGTATTAACAAGCTCTTTGCCAGTAAATTAGATGGTAATAACTGAACCGTTAGTGTATTTTTAGATGGTATTAACCAAGATGTTAGCCAGTAAAGGAGATGATATTAACGAGCTGTTAGCCAGGAATTGAGATGGTATTTACCGAGCTGTTAGCCAGTAAATGAGATGGTATTGACCGAGCTGTTAGCTAGTAAATGAGATGGTATTAACACGCTGTGTACTAGTAAATTAGATAGTAATTACCTAGCAGCTAGCCAGTAAATGAGATGGTATTAACCGAGTTGTTAGCCTATATCTGAAATCGTATCGGCTGAGCCGTTAGTTTTTATCTGAGATGGTATTAACCGAGGTGTTAGCCAGTAAATGAGATGGTATTAACCGACCTGTTATCCAGTAAAGTAGATGGTATTAACCAAGCTGTTAGTCTATATCAGAGATGGTATTAACCGAGCTGTTAGCCAGTAAATGAGGTGGTAATAACCGAGCTGTTAGTCTATATCTGAGATGGGTTACCCGAGCTGTTACTCTATTTCTGAGATGATATTAAGCGAGCCATTATCCAGTTCATGTGATGGTATTAACTGAGCAGTCATCCAGTAAATGAGATGGTATTAACTGAGCTGTTAGTTTATATCTGAGATAGGTTAACCGAGCTTTTAGTCTATAACTGAGATAATTTTAACTGTTAGTCTATTTCTGAGATAGTATTAACCGAGTTGTTAGCCTATATCTGAGATGCTTTTAACCGAGCTGTTAGCTAGTAATTGAGATGGTACTGACGGAGCTGTTAGCTAGCAAATGAGATGGTATTAACAAGCTGTTGGCCAGTAAATTAGATGGTATTAACTGAACTGTTAGTCTATATCTTAGATGGTATTAACCGAGTTGTTAGCCTATATCTGAAATCGTATTGGCTGAGCCGTTAGTCTCTATCTGAGATCGTATTAACCGAGCTTTAGCCAGTAATTGAGATTGTATTAACCGAGCTGTTATCCAGTAAATGAGATGGTATTTACCGGCATGTTACTCTATATCTGAGATGGTATTAACTAAGATGTTAGCCAGTTAATGAGATGGTATTAACCGAACTGTTAGCCAGTAAATGAGATGGTATTAGCCGAGTTGTTAGCTTATATCCGAAATCGTATTGGCTGAGCCGTTAGTCTCTATCTGAGATCGTATTAACCGAGCTGATAGCTTGCATTTGAGGTCGTATTAACCGAGTTGTTTGCTTGTATTTGTGATCGTGGTAACCGAGTTGATATCTTCTAGCTAAGATCGTATTAACCGAGCTGATAGCTTTTAGGTGAGATCGTGATAACCGAGCTTATAGCTTCTACCTGAGATTGCATTAATCCCCTTTATAGCTTATATCTGAGATCGTATTAACCAAGCCTATATCTGAGATCGTTTTGAACAGTTTCCCTCAAAGCAATACTAGGCTTTCAAAGATAATAGTTTTACGCTTGATTAACAGAAAATAAGGCATAGTCCTAGACCATTCTGTTCCCGTCATCCCTGTTGTATTAACCGAGGTGTAGCGTGTTAGCTTATATTGTATATATGTATAATACTTGTCACTAGTAGGAATCCAAAACTAACAGACTCACCGCGCAATACATGACGTTAAAAGACAACAGAGCTCACAGAAATGTTAAATCAATGCGGTCCGTAACGACACATCAAATTATTTTTTTCCCAATAATTCCAAATCTTAGGACCATCTTATTTAGTTCATGTAATATCAATACATGTATTGTAAGTAAAGGACGCACAGTTTATGCGCGGCATAGTCGATCCATCTTTTGGGAGAACTGAAAAATGGTTTTAAAAAAATCTCGAACCAATGTTCATTTGCCTTATCTTCATTTAGGAAGCGGAAGTGGCAGTCGGATCTTCTTCTATCAATCATCTAGCCTTGATCTAGATGGTTCGTATACATGTTAATATTAGTTTAAAATATCATATGACTCGACTGCAAAACATTCTTGGCCTCTTCGATCTCTGTCGACAATGGAGCTACATTCTGGAGAAGTACAAAATGGACCAAATTAAACACCAATCTCAAGATCCAAGAATACGATAAATCCCATATCATAATGTATTCTCACAAGAATGCTACTTTATATCAAGGCATACCGGAAGGATGCTCAGAAAAGCAAGGTATTCTAGGGTTTAGATCAAACTCAGCTCGAGACATAGTTTTACATGCAGAGGTTTTACTTCAAACCAAGGATATATAGCTAGGTTACTTATATGTACAAATGGCGATATAGTCTAGATCTGTAACTCTTCATCATCATATCGCAACAGTGATTGTCATTTGCTGATGAAGTGACAGCGCGGATGTTCAAGACCAAATCGGCAATAGGCCTAGTTGCGGCTGATACGTTGTTTGGCCGGCTGCCAATTGCAATTCTTTTAGCATAGTTGAAGCACTTGATCCATTAGACGATTGATTCTCCAAGAGAGCTGAATGTCTTCCTAAGGATTATTGAACTTTCGGCATAATTTCATGAGATCGAAAATTATAAATTAATAGTACAGCAATCGACTCTAAAAATGACAAAACAAAACAAAAAAAAAATTTTCGCATCTTTGCTAATATAGGATCTCAAATGAGCAAATTTCTAACTGCATAAAATTATATTATAGACCTATTCAAATAAGGTTTTTTTTATTGTTTGTTATTTTGCTTTTGTTTTTTGTTGTTGTTTTTTTACTTTCCACAAACATCTCGATTCTCTATGCCTATAGTTATTGATTGTAGGTCCAGTAGTACATGTATTTCAGTCTGTTTCTTATTCATTTTTAGCAGCTTTAAAGAAACGCACAAGATGATGTTATTACAATTAGAAAGATTATCAGGCTTAACGTCAAGGGTATCAGTTGGTATGGAACAAGAAAGCTGAGGTAAAATTTTTATGCTACCAATTATTTTATTAAAAAAA
>JAWDGP010008076.1:0-65000 GCA_033675545.1 Elysia crispata | reverse complement strand
TGACTAGGATAGGAGTGAGACTGAGGATGGAGCGTGACTAGGATAGGAGTGCGACTGAGGATGGAGCATGACTAGGATAGGAGTGCTACTGAGCATGAAGCATGACTAGGATAGGAGTGAGACTGAGGATGGAGCATGACTAGGATAGGAGTGAGACTGAGGATGGAGCATGACTAGGATAGGAGTGAGACTGAGGATGGAGCATGACTAGGATAGGAGTGAGACTGAGGATGGAGCATGACTAGGATAGGAGTGAGACTGAGGATGGAGCATGACTAGGATAGGAGTGAGACTGAGGATGGAGCATGACTAGGATAGGAGTGAGACTGAGTATAGAACATGAATAGGATAGGAGTGAGACTAATAATTGAGCATGACTACGACAGGATTACGACTGAGGATCGAGCGTGACTACGACAGGTGTGCGACTGAGGATGGAGCATGACAAGGATAGAAGTACGAATGAGGATGGAGCATGAATAGGATAGAAGTACGACTGAGGATGGAGCATGACTAGGATAGAAGTACGACTGAGGATGGAGCATGACTAGGATAGAAGTACGACTGAGGATGGAGCATGACTAGGATAGAAGTACGACTGAGGATGGAGCATGACAAGGATAGAAGTACGACTGAGGATGGAGCATGACTAGGATAGAAGTACGACTGAGGATGGAGCATGACTAGGATAGAAGTACGACTGAGGATGGAGCATGACTAGGATAGAAGTACGACTGAGGATGGAGCATGACTAGGATAGAAGTACGACTGAGGATGGAGCATGACTAGGATAGAAGTACGACTGAGGATGGAGCATGACTAGGATAGAAGTACGACTGAGGATGGAGCATGACTAGGATAGAAGTACGACTGAGGATGGAGCATGACTAGGATAGAAGTACGACTGAGGATGGAGCATGACAAGGATAGAAGTGCGACTGAGGATGGAGCATGACTAGGATAGGAGTGAGACTGAGGATGGAGCATGACTAGGATAGAAGTACGACTGAGGATGGAGCATGACTAGGATAGAAGTACGACTGAGGATGGAGCATGACTAGGATAGAAGTACGACTGAGGATGGAGCATGACTAGGATAGAAGTACGACTGAGGATGGAGCATGACTAGGATAGAAGTACGACTGAGGATGGAGCATGACTAGGATAGAAGTGCGACTGAGGATGGAGCATGACTAGGATAGGAGTGAGACTGAGGATGGAGCATGACTACGATAGGAGTGAGACTGAGGATGGAGCATGACTACGATAGGAGTGCGACTGAGGATTGAGCATGACAAGGATAGGAGTGCGACTGAGGATGGAGCATGACAAGGATAGGAGTGCGACTGAGGATGGAGCATGACAAGGATAGGAGTGCGACTGAGGATGGAGCATGACTAGGATAGGAGTGCGACTGAGGATGGAGCATGACAAGGATAGAAGTACGAATGAGGATGGAGCGTGACTAGGATAGGAGTGAGACTGAGGATGGAGCATGACTAGGATAGGAGTGAGACTGAGGATGGAGCGTGACTAGGATAGGAGTGCGACTGAGGATGGAGCATGACAAGGATAGGAGCTGAGGATGGAGCGTGACTAGGATAGGAGTGCGAGGATGGAGCATGACAAGGATAGAAGTACGAATGAGGATGGAGCGTGACTAGGATAGGAGTGAGACTGAGGATGGAGCATGACTAGGATAGGAGTGAGACTGAGGATGGAGCATGACTACGATAGGAGTACGACTGAGGATGGAGCGTGACTAGGATAGGAGTGAGACTGAGGATGGAGCATGACAAGGATAGGAGTGCGACTGAGGATGGAGCATGACTAGGATAGGAGTGCGACTGAGGATGGAGCATGACTAGGATAGGAGTGCGACTGAGGATGGAGCGTGACTAGGATAGGAGTGAGACTGAGGATGGAGCGTGACTAGGATAGGAGTGAGACTGAGGATGGAGCGTGACTAGGATAGGAGTGAGACTGAGGATTGAGCATGACTACGATAGGAATACGACTGAGGATGGAGCGTGACTAGGATAGGAGTGAGACTGAGGATTGAGCGTGACTAGGATAGGAGTGAGACTGAGGATGGAGCGTGACTAGGATAGGAGTGTCATTGAGGATGGAGCATGACAAGGATAGGAGTGCGACTGAGGATGGAGCGTGACTAGGATAGGAGTGCGACTGAGGATGGAGCGTGACTAGGATAGGAGTGCGACTGAGGATGGAGCATGACTAGGATAGGAGTGCGACTGAGGATGGAGCATGACTAGGATAGGAGTGCGACTGAGGATGGAGCATGACTAGGATAGAAGTGCGACTGAGGATGGAGCGTGACTAGGATAGGAGTGCGACTGAGGATGGAAAATGACTAGGATAGTAGTGCGACTGAGGACGGAGCATGACTAGGATGTAAGTGTGACTGATGATGGAGCATAACTAGTCTTACTCTAGTCCTTAGCCTCACTCCTATTCCTACTCGCACTCCATTCCTCCGTCTCACGCCCTTTTCTACAATCACACCTGTCCTCGTTCGCGCTCTTATCCCTATTCTTATCTCACTAACAGTTTCACTTCTATCCCTAGTCCCACTCCATTCCTTAGTCTGAACCCAATAAACAGTCATTCTCTAGTCCTTAGGGTTACTCCCATCACTAATCTCACTTAAGTCCTCACTCTCACTCTCATTCCATCTCATTCATAACCCCATATTTTCACTATTCACTTCTCAGATTCAGTTTTTGTCACCCTTACATTCTCTTGTCTTCCATCTCGCCTCCGTTCTATTTTCCCTTACTTTTTTTTTCATTGAAACTTATCTTCCATTTCTACTCACCTCAGGCCTATGTTATCCATTTTCCTTCCTAATCCTACGCTTGTCCCTCTTTTTTACGTTATTGTAGTCCTTTCAATCATTTTATCTTTATCTTTTGCATTCCCCTAATTCCAGTCCCTAATTACGATCTTATTCTGTTCCCATTTGAGCTTTTTTTTTGTCTTTTGATCCCCTGCTACTTCTTACCTCAGTCTTTAAAGACGTAGAGCTTGATCCGCGCGTAGTCCAATCCATGACACACAATTCTTCTCAAACTATAGTTCTGCTGTTTCTTTCTCACCACATCTACACACAAGTTGTTTTTATAACTCAACATATACTCTTCTCTCTGACTTTCCTAGAATATCTACCCTTTCGTGCGGAAAAACGCAATTCTTCCTTTAATTCAGTCTCACTTCATAGTAGTCTTCCATACAAGGTACCCTATCTCTCTCTCTCTCTCTCTCTCTCTCTCTCTCTCTCTCTCTCTCTCTCTCTCTCTCTCTCACTCTTTTTCTCTCTCTCACTCTCTCTTTTTCTTTCTTCCTTTCTCTCTCTTTTTCTCTCTTTCTTTCTTTCTCTGTCTCTTTCTATCTTTTTCTCTCTTTCTTTCTCTCTCACTCTCTCTCTCTCTCTCTCTCTCTCTCTCTCTTTTCCTCTCTTTCGTTCTCTCTCTCTCTCTCTCTCTCGCTCTCTCCGCAAAGATAGTTGTCTCTTCCAATCCCTATCTCACTTGTATTTTGAACTTCCAATTCTGTAGGTCATCAGCAACGCCTCTTGCACAACCAACTGCCTCGCTCCGCTAGCAAAGGTTGTGAATGACAACTTTGGAATCGTGGAGGGTCTGATGACCACAGTGCACGCCACCACAGCCACACAAAGGACAGTGGACGGTCCTAGCAGCAAAGATTGGCGTGGAGGTAGATCAGCACTAACTAATATCATTCCAAGTTCTACTGGAGCTGCGAGAGCCGTGGGAAAGGTAGGGAGAAAGTGCAGAGGAAGACATTTTACGCTAATCAAGAAAATTTCTAATTTTTTTTTGGAGACATGAGGTCAGTAAAGGAGCTGGTACTGAAAAGCAGGCTTAAGAGATAATAAATGCATTAACACCATAACCAGTTCTAAGGGGAATAACTTCTTCCGCCATTGTGATTAGATTTAATAATTACTCCTGGGAGGAACTGATTTGGCTTGGTGAAAAGAAGTGCCAAGGTCACGTTCGTTATTATTTAAATCTTTCTTTTGAGAGATGATCTCATCAACCGTCCAGAGCAGTGTCTCAGGTAAGACAGTAATGTGCTCATCCCATCAGCCAGCAAGAGCAATGTGTCTCAGGTAAGACACTAATGTGCTCATCCTATCAGCCGCCAAGAGCAGTGTGTCTCAGGTAAGACAGTCCTGTGCTCATCCCGTTTGCCGCCCAGTGCAGTGTGTCTCAGGTAAGACAGTCATGTACTCATACCATCAGCCGCCAAGAGCAGTGTGTCTCAGGTAAGACAGTTATATACTCATCCCATTAGCCACCAAGAGCAATGTGTCTCAGGTAAGACAGTCATGTGCTCATCCCATCGGCCGCCAAGAGGAGTGTGTCTCAGGTAAGACAGTGATGTGCTCATCACATCAGCAGCCCAGTGCAGTGTGTCTCAGGTAAGACAGTAATGTGCTCATCCATCAGACGTCCAGAGTTATGTGTCTCAGGAAAGACAGTCATGTGCTCATCCCATCATCCGTCCAGAGTAATGTCTCAGGTACGACAGTTCATTCATGTGCTCATCCCATCAGCAGCCAAGAGGAATGTGTCTCAGGTAAGACAGTGATGTGCTCATCCCATCAGCCGTCCAGAGCAGTGTCTCAGGTAAGACAGTGATGTGCTCTCTTCCCTCAGGTGATTCCTGCACTGGACGGTAAACTGACTGGCATGGCCTTCAGAGTGCCTGTCCCTGACGTCTCAGTCGTTGACCTCACGTGCAAGCTACTTAAACCTGCGACCTTGGACCAGATCACAAAGGTCATCGCGGAAGCTTCAACGGGCAGCTTGTGTGGGATCCTAAGCTTAACAGATGAGATGCTGGTTAGAATGACGGTCCTCAAGTCCTCTTCCTATGTTACCTCTATCAATTTTCGTACTATTACTCACATGATCATCATATCACCATCTTCACCACCACCACCACCACCACCACCACCACCATTATCATCATCATCATCATCATCATCATCATCTTCATCTCCATCATCATCATCATCATCATCATCATCATCATCATCATCATCATAATCATCATATTTATCACCATCATAATCATCATCATCATCATCATCATCATCATCATCCCCATCATCATCATCATCATTTTCATCATCATCATCATCATCATCATCATCATCATCATCATAATCATTATATTTATCATCATCATCATCATCATCACCATCATCATCATCATCATCATCATCATCATCATTATCATCATCATCATCATCATATTTATCATCATCATCATCATCATCATTATCATCATCATCTTCATCATATCATCATCATCATCATCATCATCATCATCATCATTGTCACAATGGTTCGTATGGTTAAAAGAAAAGACGTAAGTCCAATGTAACATCAGTGCTTTCTTTAATATACGATAAATAAAGCCAAGAAATGTAGTTTACATACCAAATTGATAGAGATAAAATTCAATTCTCGAGTTTTACGGTAAGTAACTTCACAACCGTTATTCAATAAACATCTTGAATAAAGCACAGTAGTATAGAATTTATGGTTAACGGTTCGTGTCTCTAGAACTCCTCCTTTATATGGCAATGTTGATCCAATAATGACTTATTTTAGTCAGAATAATCACAGCTTGTCGGTAATGACTTAGTTTATAAGAACCAAAGCTTTACACTTTATTTAAACAAAAAGAAATGGGATACACTTTACACAACTGTAGAAAATGTATCGTCAATGATTTCTTAAACCTCTCGACTGGAAGTTAATTTAGAGTGAGATTTATGCTATCTCTCATAGAAGGGAAATATTCTTCATAATATAGAGCTCAAAGCTACTAAAGAGCTATTCCTGTGATTAGTTATCTCTCACTCTCTAAATCTGGCTGTCTTCTTCCAGAGTTATAGGTCCACCGACCAAGTTTTTCCGTCTCAACTTTTCACGACGAGTTTAGCTTGCATATGATTAGTTGCTCTCTTCTCAAACAAACAAACTATATAAGTGTTCAGTCGTAATATGACTTTGGATTAGAATCCAAATACGTATCTAATTCAATAGATTATGTGATTAAAATACAGTCTATAAGATTGTTATGTATAGATGACCTATGATGTATGCCCACCACGACATCGACTATGCCCCCTTAAACAAATCAATTATCACGAAAGTGGGAATTCAAATCTTGTAGTTTCAAAAAGATTGATATAAATATATTACATATTTATAGCCATATTTCAATAGTAAAATCATAGTTCCCTGTTTTCAATCTTTTGTTCTACACAAATGCTATGAGTTATAATATGATCATTATCTTTTATGTTAGCGAAAAAGGAATAATTATTTCGTTACAGGTAATTCAGACAAAAAATTCATCATAACTTTTGCAATCTTTCATACGTGTCATAGTTATGTAAAATAACTGAGCTCATGTTTTACGTCCATCCTATCTTAATTATTGATCTGTTCGTAACATGCTTAAGTTATGAGTTGTTAGAGATTCTAGATTGACAATGTTGTTGTTGCCGTTACATCAGTAAATGCGACTCAGCGCATCGCTCACGACGTTGTTCATGCCACTTATTTGTTGTACTATAAGGAGAATTGTAGTGCCCATCTAAAAAGTCTAGCGCTCCTGCTTTTATTCTGATTCAAGAACGATAATGGTTTGTGACTAGTCTGAATATAAACGAGTAGCATGTGGAGGTATTTTGAAAATTTGTGACGTGCAAAAACTATGCCCAGAGTTTCTTTCTTATGATAGCGTAATTTATCTCTCTGTCAAGCAGACTGCTTGACGCGAAAAAAACAAGGGAGTAATGATCCCTCGTGCACCTGCAAGAGTACGGCTACTAATGGTTTGTTTGAGGCGTCGAACTGTACTACAAATGATCTAGACAAATCAGGCACGCGGTTGTGACATAAGGGCTTCCTTAAGTTTGTCTAACCCTCTCTGGCATTCTTGAGTCCATTGTATTTTGTTTGGACTGGTCTTCTTAGTCAGATCTATCAACGGTTGAACGAGGGAACTAAAGTTTTTGACAAATCGTCTGTAATAATTCAAAAGTCCCAGAATCGAGCGAACCTCCTTTTTCGTTGATGGAACCTTGAGGTTCCTTATCTTTTCGGTTTTATGAGGCTCGGGTTTTCTATGACTGGCACTGATGATGTGCTCGTGAAAGTCAAAGCTTGTGCGTCCTACACATGTTTTTGATGGTCTGACTGTAAATCCTGCGGCTCGCAATGTTTCCAATACTTTTTGATATGATGCATATGTTCTTTCCATGCGTTGGTGAAGATGAGAACGTCATAGAAATATTAGACTTTGCAGTCGAGTTCCCCAAGCATGACTATCATGGCCTTTTGAAACGTACAGGCGGCTGTGGATAGGCTAAATAGCAAGAAATTGAATCCCATAAGTTCTCTTGACGTTTGAAATGCCATGTACGCCTTGGACTCTTCTGCTAGTGGTATTTGCCAGTACCCTTTTGTAGGGCGCGTTTGGTGAAGTATCGGGCTCCGCTTAGTTTTGAGACTGGTTTATCCAAAGTAGAGATGGGTTCTGCCTCGAAAACGGTGATGCGGTTTAATCTCCTAAAGTCTAGGCAAAATCTTATGGTGCTATCTCTTTTCATCACTACAGTGATCAGAGAAGCGTATGGTGACGATGATCGTGTTATGATGCCTGAAGAAGGCATATTATCAATGTCAGTGTTAGTAGCATCAGTAGCAGTAGTGGGTATTGTTTAATTCTAAAGGGTGTGTCATCGACTAATTGGATATTATGTTCAATGCATTGAGTCCTGCCGGCAAGTCACTTAATGTTTCAGAAAATCCTTCAAGTAAACGTCTTACGTCATTCTGCTGATTAGGGCTTAACTTGTCATCCATCATCGCATCTAATGTGAATCCTTTCTGGGTTATGCGAAGAAATTCAATACTTGCTTCTAATTCTATATCGTCTTCTTTGATGAATGACACTGCTGCATGGGGCAATATGGTGTCATGAGGCGGGAGATAGTGACGTTACTCAAATTTCTTGAGCAAGTTGGCATGGTAAGTTTTAAAATTTTCCGACTTGACTCACGTAGTTGTTGTCATTCGCTACTTTCCTTATAATGTAAGGTCCTTGGTATCTCATAAGCAAGTTGTTGCCGTCTTGTGGTAACAAAATCAAGACTTTTTCACCTTTTGAGAACTCTCTGTATCTAGTATGTGAGCTTCTCGTTTCTTTGCATTCAGCCAGTTTCGTTTTTGGGTTATCTGCCGCGATCTCACAAGCTTTGGTCATGTCGTGGTATAACTTGTTTGCGTAATCATGTACGAAATGCTTAGTGTATTCTTCAATTATGTTGTCTGAGTCTGAGCAAATATCGGCAATAATATCTGCTGGTCCTCTTGCTTATCTGCCATACATGAGCGCAAATGATGGGTATGAGCTTGTCCCAAGTGTGTGGTTTGTCCGCGGTCAGTATGTATAACATGTTCCTCAGGGTGCCATTGAATCTTTCCATCATTCCGTTTGATTGTGCAAGGCAAGGTGTGGACGTTCTCTCTATCCCCATCATTTCCATTACTTCCGACATAACTTTTGAAACCAGTTGTTGGCCGTTGTCGGAGAGAACTTGTTTAGGTAGTCCTAATCTAGAAAAGATATTGAAAAGGGCAAATGCGACGCCTGTAGTGTGTATTTCTCTCAGTGGCACTGCTTCTGACCATCTGGTTGCAGTATCTACCAATGTCAATATATAGCGGAACTTGTCTGTAACGGTAAGCGGGCCGGCAATATCTGTTCACAATGTCTGCTTGCTGTACTGGTAACCTAGGAAGTTTATTACAATGCTTCTGGCAAGTGTTACATGACTTGACAAAGCGTATGGTATCTTGCATTATGCCCGGCCAAGTGAATCTACTGCAGATTTGCTTTTTCGTTGTGCCGATTCCCATGTGTCCTTCGATTGGGACATCATGACAGCCTCTTTATACCAATTCGCGCAGAGAATGTGGCACTACCAGCTGATCGGTACTATTCTTCTTCTTGGCGTGTCTGTAAAGGAGGCCATCTTTGAGGTGATGCGATTTATTAGATCTAAGTGGGTCGCTTTCTTGTTCAATGCTAAAAGTATGCTTGTCTAATTTACCCAGAGATGTGTACGGGTGTCTTGTTTGCTTACTCTTTCCTAAGCTGTCTTTTGTGCTCGCATCATGACGTTTGCAACTTTGGGTTCTCGAGTTTCTTCTGGCTCTTGTTCATGTTGTCCAGCATTACTTTCCTTCCATGTAGAGTCGTTGACACCGACGATGTTTCCTAGTATTATATCTGCGACTGATGATGACAAGACCATTGTCACAACATTGCCTTTGAAGAATGGCGTATCAATATGTGCATGAGCTGTTGGAACTATGCATTCCGTACCGTCAAACATTACACATGTTGCTGTTTCGCCCGTAAAGTCTTCTGGTTTGATAAAGCTGGCCTGTATGCCAGTCGAGCATCCAGTATCTCGTAATAACGAGCATGGCACGCTGTTTACGCTACCAGTTAAAATATGTAGGCGCGCAGACTTCGTAAAAACAGGGTGTGACATCATTACGGATGAAGCGTATTCATGGTTTGTAAGTCTGTAGTCACTGCTGTTGAAACCTCTGTGCGATATACTGCCTCAAGGGAATCCGTGCCGTGAATTAAATCTGCGTGGGGCTATCCCGCGATAGCCTCGGTAACCTGTGAGATATGTGGGTTGATGCCACCCCTGAACTATGTGGTGCAGTCCGGGATGTCTCGCGAATTCTAGGTGGTCCACATGATTGAGCGCGAGGACCATCTACGCGTTGATGTTACCATTTGTCTCTCCTACTTTATACTATGTATTCTGTCCTGTTCATCATGTTCGTTTTGTTTGTGTTTTTCTGTTTGTATCTTGTTGACGCCGACATTGGCCAAAATATTGAATGCTCTTTAGCCAGAGGTTTAGAGGGGTGTGCAGATCTGTATTAATCAGCAAGAGAGCGAATTTCTTTAACTGATTTGGGAAATCTCTCTTTGATCTCTTTGAGAAACATCACCATGTCGCGATGCAGGAATGTGTAGTTCTGGTCTCGCAGTATCAAAGCTCTTAGCTGTTCGTAATTTCTTTTTCCAATTTCTGATCATTCGACCCATCTGTCGATAACCATTTATGAACGTGAGATAAACGCATCGGCGTCTTCGGATGGTCAAATGGTAGCATTCCTGAATTTAGCATTGTAGTCAGATGCTGTGGGCAAAAATTTCTTGGGTAAGGCCTGCTTCAAACAGTTGTTGTTTTGTTGTTCCAGTGAAAGTGTCTGAAAAACTCAAAGTGATTCTCCAGTGAGAAGATTTGACAAAGCCAAAAACTTTGTGTGATCAGACCATCATATGATTTTACTGGCATCTCAAAACGCAATATGGTGTCACCTTTCGACTCAGAGAATGCGTAATTTTAAGTAATTTTGATAGGAATTCGTGCGACGAATCTTTTAATTTGGGTTATGTTGCGCGCGTCATCTCTATATCTGCATTGATCTTTGCCAATTGAAGCTGAGCTTGTCTCTCTTGTTCCTCTGCTTCTTTCTTCAGTCTTCTTTCTCTTCCTTTTCCCTTACTCTTTCTTGCTTTTCTTTTTCTCTTTCTCTTTCTTTTTCTCCCTTTTCTCTTCCTCTTTGTCCCTTTTCTCTTTCTTTTATCTCTGCCTTTTCTTCCTTTACGAACGTCTGCAGCTCTGCTCCACTATAACCTTGGTCTCGGCCCATTTTGATGTCTTTCTGTAAGTTCTGCCATACTGGTTCTGAGTCTCTAATGTTTACGCTCAACCAAAATATGCGAGGTAAAAAGAAAAGAAAAAAATGCACTCTTAAGCGACCTTGTGAGCAGTACTTATTCACTGACTATTCAATTATTGTATGTATACGCTATGTGAAACTCAATTCGACAAAATCTATAATATTTATACTTTTTGAGATTTATATGTACCGAGTAATCCATATAGGCCAGGTGTTTCAATTTATGCTGAATCAATCTAAATCAATGCCATCAACCTTAGGGAGCAAAAAGATAATGAAAGGGAAACCAAAAGGTAAAACCACCATAAAATTATGTCAAAATAGTCACATGTAAGTAAAGACAAGTACAAATATGAAATGCACTGAGTATGTATACACAGATAGTAAGATTTTACGTGAGGGAATACAACTTTCGCCCAACAAGCGCTCACTAATCAGTGACATTCAGTGCGAGCGAAACAAATAACTCCGAAAAAAAATTAAATGGACAAAAGAGCTTTGACTAGTAATGCAGATTGCTCCTTAAAGTAAAAAAAAAATTTACAAAATAAATACAAGACGCACGATTCCCAATGTCTTACTCCAACAGTGCACACACACGTATAATTTAAAAACTGAGGCCTAATTCAAATAAAAATAAAATTACTGTATCCATCGGTAGGGAAATTACAAGGGGCAGGGAAGCTTTAAAAGAAATAAGCAAAACTAAACACACCACGCCACCGTCACAGGTGAGGGGATGCGCTGGAGCTGGACTCGTCTTCGATGTCTCTGGTGCTGGAGTCGTTTTCGAGGGGTGTCAGAACAGGTTATGGTCAGGGTCAAAGTTGGTTGATGTCTTAACGGGGCTACTGTCAAGTGGTCTGACGGGGTATGGTCAGGGTGAAGGTTGGGTGATGTACTGCGGCTGCTGTCGAATGGTCGGTCTCCGGGTTTATCTTAGGATGTCTCCTCAATGTCACGATGGTTGATATGGTTAAAAGAAAAGACGTAAGCCCACCTTAAAATAAGGGCTTTCTTTAATATATGATAAATAATTCCTAGAAATTTCGTTCATATGGCCGCTTGACAGAGATAAAGTTCAATACATAGTATTCTCGAGTTTTAACAAAAGTAACTTCACAACCATTAATCAATATGTAACTTGAATCAAGCACAGTGATATAGAATTTATGGTTAACAGTTCGTGTCTTTAGGACTCGTGCTTTATATGGCAAAGTAGAATCAATAATGACGAATTTAAGTTTAGAATAATCCTACTTATCGGTGATGACTTAGTTTATAAGAATCACAGCTTTCCACTTTCTTTAAACAAATAGAAGCGGGATACACTTTACTCAGCTGCAGTAAATCTATCGTCAATGATTTCTTAAACCTCTCGACTGGAAGTTAATTTAGAGTAAAATTTATCCTATCTCATATGGGAGGGAAATATTCTTCACAGTTTAGAGCTCAAACCTGCCAAAGAGCTATTTCTGTGATAAGTCTCCTCTCTTTCTAAATCTGTCTGCATTCTTCTATAGTTATAGATTCACTGATTAAGTTTTCCGTCTCAGCTTTCCCTTACGACTATTGAGTACTATCTCACTCAGCTTAGCTCGCATATGATTGGTTGCTCTCTCCACAACAAACATACAATGAAACAGTGTTCAGTCGTAATATGACTTCGGATTAGAATTCGAATAAGAATCTAGCTCAATGGATTATGTAATTAAAATACAATCTATAAGATAGTTATGTATAGATGACTAATGATCATCATCATCATAACATCATCATAATATCATCAACATCATAATCATTATCATCATCATCCTTATCATCATCACACCATCATCTTCTTCTTCATCATCATCATCTTTATCTCACTCATCATCATCATCATAATTATTATCATCATCATATCATCCTGTTCATCATCATCATCATCATCATCATCATCATCATCATCATCATCATCATCATCATCATCACACCATCATCTTCTTCTTCATCATCATCATCTTTATCTCACTCATCATCATCATCATAATTATTATCATCATCATGCCATCCTGTTCATCATCATCATCATCATGATCATGATCATCATCATCATCATCATCATCATCATCTTATCATCATCTTCATCATCATCATCATCATATACCATCCTGTTCATCATCATCATCATTATCATCATCGCTCCATCATCTTCTTCTTCATCATCATCATCGCTCCATCATCTTCTTCTTCATCATCATCATCTTTATCTCACTCATCATTATCATCATAATTATTATCATCATCATACCATCCTGTTCATCATCATCTTATCATCATCTTCATCATCATCATCATCATCTAATCATCATCTTCATCATCATCATCATCATCATCATCATCATCATCATCATCATCATCATCATCATCGTCATCATCATCATAATGTTCATCATCATTATCGTCATCATATCATTATCTTCATCATCATCATCAACTTCATCATCATCATCTTCATCACATTTATATTAATAATATCATCATCGTCATCATCACCATCATCCTCCAAATATCATCATCTTCATATCATATATCATCATCGTATTTTTATTATCATCATCTTCATCATCATCATCATCATCATCATTATTATCATATTACTATTATTATTATTATTATTATTATTATTATTATTATTATTATTATTATTATTATTATTATTATTATTATTATTATTATTATTATCATCATCATCATCATCATCATCATCATCGTCATCATAATCATGATTTTTAAATACCCTGGTATCATTCCTTATCACGGCATCGAGGTTTCTATCAAAAAACAATTTTGCTGTACACAATTAACGCCCGGCTTGGAGAAAGGTTTTACCCTGCTACGTGAACTGTGACTTTATGCATAGATATTATGTTTTCCGAGCCTCCGATGCTTTTCTCTCTTCCATTTTTTTATTTTTTATTTAATCCTTATTCTAGCGCTTGCAACGCAACTTTCTCCTTCTTCTTTAATTTTGATTATCCTATCTAGTTTCTCTTTGCAAAAATTTCAGTGATGCGGGCCAATTATCTGTAAGGGAAGATAAAAAGTATGAACTATTTCAGATCTTTATAGTCAAGATTATCTTAATATGAGAGTTCCTTGGACCTTTATGTTCTCAGTAGGTCTGTGTGTGAGTTTAACCCGTGCTTGTTCAAGAAAGACAAAAGACCTAATGGAAGACTACACAGCAATTTATCAGCTTGGCTAATTGAAGCCCAAACTAAGCTTCATGCCGAAAGGAAGGTTTTTTTTTTTCATTGCAGCACCAGAGATATAGACTTCACATATACGTATACAGCGATAGTTCATAAGTTACGCTTTATATTTTCTGGTAATGCAGAACAGGTCATAAAGTTAGCCTTCATGTTGTTTTTAACGGCATATCGGCGCAAGTCATAAAAGTAGGCCCTCTGTTTGATGATTGTTGCATACAGTGGCAATTCATAAAGCTAGGCTCTATGTTTAATGATTAATGCACACCAGTGCAGGCAATAAATTAGGCTCTATGCTAAATAAATGATGTTCCTAAAAAAAGGTCAGCGAGAGTTACGCACCTTGATTAACTGGCACTCTTAGACCAAAGATTAAAGGGATTCATAAGCCTGGCCCATGGTTTATGAATTAAAACCCCTCACTCTACACGAAAAACGAACAACAGTGGCTGAATTCTGCTGGCATTTTGCACTTGCAAAGTCGAATATGAAAAACTAAATAAATATTCTATTCAAAACCATTTCTAGATCTAAGTTTCTATATTATTCTTTGCAAGATTCCCAGATGTAATGATCTAGCCTAGATCTAGATCTAGACTAAGCCTATTGCTCATTAAAATCCAAAAGAAAAAAACGTCATTTTCCAGTTTGGTTACACAGCAGATTGTTTTTCAGAATAATTTACAAGAAAGAAGTTCCCCGTTCAGCCTTATCAACCAGTTAATTTAACCTTAGTCTAGCCACATCCTGTATGAGATCATTTGCATGTATTTCTGTCCATCTCTCATCTCTCTCTCTCTCTCTCTCTCTCTCTCTCTCTCTCTCTCTCTCTCTCTCTCTCTCTCTCTCTCCCCCTTCCCACTTTAATGTCCTCATGAAGTAATAATCTAATATTGTTTTGCAAAAGCCTCGCGGTTCTGACAAATTTTTTAGGAAATGGACAATATCACCTGTAAGCTGAAATTCATGGCACTTTATACACTTAATTATCCAAATTCACTTTAACTTGAGGAGGAGACACGCAGGAAGAGAGATAGAGAGGAGAGAGATAAAGAGAGAGGGAGAGAGAAAAGAGACAGAGGGAGAGAGAGAAAGACAGAGAGGGGAAAAGTGAGGATAGAGAGATGAGAAAGAAAAAGAGAGGGAGAAAGAGAGAAGAGAGAGAGGAGAGAGAGAGAGAGAGAGAGAGAGAGAGAGAGAGGGGGGGGGGGAGAAAGAGAGAGGAAGGTGAAATAGGGAGAGAAAGAGGGGGATAAAGATAAAGAAAGACATTGAGAGGGAGAGAGAGAAAGGAAGAAAGACAGATGAGAGACTAAGAGAGAGAAAAAGAAATAGAAAAAGAGATAGTTGGAAAAGAGAGATAGGAGAGATAAAGACAGAGAGAGAAAAAAAAGGTAAAGGGGAGAGAGAAGCAGATAGCAAGAAAGAGAATGAGTTGGGAGAGAGTGAAAGGAAGAAGAAAGAGAGATATCTAGATAGAGAGAAGTGAGATAGAAAGAGAGAAAAGATAAAGAAAGAGGGAGAGAAAGAAAAAGATGGAGGGAGAAACAGTATGAGAGATGAGAGAGAAAGGGAGGGAGAGAGAGATGAGAGAGAGAGAGAGAGAGAGAGAGAGAGAGAGAGAGAGAGAGAGAGAGAGAGAGAGAGAGAGAGAGAGAGAGAGAGAGAGAGAGAGAGAGAGTCAAGAAGTTTTAGCCGGCATGACTGTGATTACTCCTCAATATTGCTATGTAGACATGCAAGGCCAGTTGCAAAACGCTTGTATGTATTACACTGGTTTTCATTTCAATGAAAATATTACATGTTCATGCATTTATAATGCCTAGATTTAATCTACATAATAAGTGCTCGAAGATTGCATATAAAATTTATTATTCTCCGCCTCTGAGCAACAATTTCTATATTAAAAACTAACTATTAAGCTTATGGCTAGGCTGTGTTTGCCAGTCGTTCAAGGAAGGCAACTCTCGCTAAAATTTATTAGGGATACCGTCTATTGTTATTGTATAATGTTAAGCTTTAAGTTTAATGATTGATACATATGGTGGCAGTTTATAAAGTAAGGATCTGAGTTTCTATATAATTGCATATCTGAGAATTGAAAAAGCTAGTCTCTATGCTGAATGATTATTGCAAAATGGGATAGTAAAACTAGGCTGTAATAGGTCTTAAAGTTAGGTGCTGTACAGTATTTAAGGTACAATGCATACTGCAGTATGAAGTTAAATTAGGCATATTATGGTCATTGAATACACTAGTAGGTTATAAAGTTCATCTCTGCGATTAATTGGTATTACTCAACCGAGTCGTTTATTGAGTTAGTCTCGATTGCATTGCATTTCATTGTAATTTGATCTGTGGATCAAACTCACCTTCTCATTCCGTGAAGCTATGTTCTTTTCCGGGAGCGAATCGACTTAGACCTATGATGATGATGATGTTCTATAATGTTTGTATTTGAAGCCTAAAAACTTAGTCTTGCCTGCTGAGATCAGTTTACAATGTGAGAAAAGTAACGGTTATTCTTGTCCTTGTATGCTGCAGACTCTTTTCAAATCTCCCATTGCCCTAGCGCAAAGAAATTTGAGTTTCGTTCTGATTGGTTGTTATTTATAGCGCACTATACATAGCGGTTGAACCGAGAATATTTTTATATGAATTATGTAGTTCTCTTTTCTAGATTAATCGATCAGATTTGGAATAAGTAAGAGTTTAAGTTGTGTGATACCAGTCTTTAAAATGCTTGTTTATAAGCCAATCTGGACTCGGGTAAACAGCATTTTAAATTTATTGTTCAGATTGAACAGAAATTCCTACAAACGGACTTTAGTCTTATTTTCCATAGACGAGTACTGTGATATGCCAAGTATGTTTCATCGATGTTTTTGGTCTTTACATTAGGCCCTTGGTTCATTAGTTATTTCACGCTGAGGTTAGTCATACAGATAAACTGTATGATATAAGTCATTAAGTTAGGGCCTTTGTTTATTTGTTATCTCCCACCGGGTTTTGTTATAGGTTATCACATTATGCTCTATTAAAATTGGTTATTGAATACCAGAGTAGCTTAAAACTGTAGACTCTTTCTTCCATGTCTTTACATAACGGGGTAGGTCATTAAGTGTAGCACTATCTTAAATTGTTATGGCACACAAGGCTAGTCCATAAGATCATGCTTCATGTTAAACTGTCATTGCAGTTAATAAAGTTACGCACATTGCTGCAGGCCATAAATTTAGGCACTGTGTTTCATAGTTACGGCTCATCAGGTCATAATCTTAGGTTTTTGCTGAAAATTCATTATTATAATATAAGGTTTTACATTGAACGGTTATTATATACTGAGGTAGGTCATAATGTTAGGTTTTAAATTGAATGGTCATTGCATGCGAGGTAGGTCATAATGTTAGCTTCTATGTTAAATGGTCATTATATACTTAGGTACGCCATAGTGTTAGCTTCTATGTTAAATGGTCATTGCATACTTAGGTAGGTCATAGTGTTAGCTTCTATGTTAAATGGTCATTACATACTTAGGTAGGTCATAATGTTAGCTTCTATGTTAAATGATCATTACATACTTAGGTACGCCATAGTGTTAGCTTCTATGTTAAATGGTCATTGCATACTTAGGTAGGTCATAGTGTTAGCTTCTATGTTAAATGGTCATTGCATACTTAGGTAGGTCATAGTGTTAGCTTCTGTGTTAAATGGTCATTACATACTTAGGTAGGTCATAGTGTTAAGTTTTATATCAAAAGGCCATTACATGCGGGGTAGGTCAATTTTTTTAGGTTCTTTATTGAATGGTCATTACATGCGGAGTAGGTCATCATTGTTAGGTTTTGTTGAATGGTCATTCCATGCGGGGTAAGTCACAATGTTAGGTTCTATGTTAAATGGTCATTACATACTTAGGTAGGCCATAATGTTAGCTTCTATATTAAATGTTCATTACATACTTAGGTAAGTCATAATGTTAAGTTTTATATTAAATGGTCATTACATGTGGGGCAGGTCGATTTTTTTAGGTTCTTTATTGAATTGTTTTTACAAGCGATGTAGGTCATAACGTTAGGTTTTATGTTGAATGGTCATTGCATACTTAGGTAGATCATAATATTCAGTTTTATATTAAATGGTCATTACATGCGGGGCAGGTCAAATCTATTTATATTTTTTATTGAATGGCCGGTCATTACATTGCGAGGTAGGTCATAATGTTAGGTTCTATATTGAATGATCATTACATGCGGGGCAGGTCATAATGTTATGTTCTATTTTAAATGGTCAATACATACTTAGGTAGGTCATAGTGTTAGGTTTATTTTGAATGTTCATTACATACTCAGGTAGGTCATAATGTTAAGTTCTATACTGAATCGTCATTACATGCGGGATAGTTCATAATGTTAGGTTCTATGTTAAATGGTCAATACATACTTAGGTAGGTCATAGTGTTAGGCTTTATGTTGAGTGGTTATTACACACTTAGGTAGATCATAAGGTTAGGTTTTATATTGAATGGTCATTACATACTTGGGTAGGTTGTAATGTTAAGTTCTATTTATAATGGTTATTACATTCGGAGTCGGTCAAAATTTTAAGTGCTATGTTAAATGTTCATTATATATTGGGGTTGGTTATAATGTTAAGTTCTTTGTTGAATCCCCATTAGATGCGTTGTAGGTACAATGTTAGGCTTCATTTTTAACTGTTATTACATACTGCGAAACTAATTAACTTAGGCTCTGTGAGGAAGGTCATGGGTTTTTACTTCCTATTTATGGACTACAGCAGACCCCAGAATTCTTTGTGTAACCTCCTCGCCGGCCACAGGTGTCCAGTGATTTCCTTGGCAGCTCTTACAGCAGCGTATTTGACGTGCGGGCAAGCATCTGCGTCAATGACACGTTTGTGAAGTTGGTGGCCTGGTACGACAACGAGTATGCCTACAGCTGCCGGCTCGTGTCGTTGCTGAACCACGTGTTCTACACTGACCAGGTCCTCGCCGGAGCCGGGGATGTCGGCAGGTCACGAGGTCAGGCCGCACGGGTCGACACAGCAGCCTCATCCGGAAAGATCAAGGCCAAATGCTGCGGTTGTTTTGGTTGATCTATGTCTTGACCAATGCACAAATTTATGTTATGAATGAAAATAATAATAATATAATAATAATAATAATAATAATAATAATAATAATAATAATAATAATAATAATAATAATAATAATAATAATAATAATAATAATAATAATAATGACGATAATAGAGTAGTAGCAGCAGCAGCAGCAGCAGCAGTAGTAGTAGTAGTAGTAGTAGTAGTAGTAGTAGTAGTAGTAGTAGTAGTAGTATAGTAATAGCAAGAATGATTTTCATACTATACAAAATAATAGTTTTGATGATGATGATTATAATGGAAGTGATAATACCAATAATTATTATAGATGCTTCCAACTTTTTGACTGCTCATGAAGTTGATATTAAAATAATGGTGTTGGAAAGTAAAACTACAGTAATAATCCTCTTTTTTTTTGGTTCTGTGTATGTTTATCTAATGAATCCTATATTGACTTTACATCTTATGAAAGAGGAGATGGGTCTTTTTTTTTTGGCCCTGCGTAGCCTCCTAATATTGTAATTTCTTACATTAAAGATTTAAAAACAAACATTGATGGTGCTGTGTAAATGCTCTTTAGTCATTGCCAGTTAAGGCTGGAGGAACTGATGCAGACTACAGAAAATCTTAGAATGATAGAGTCTCTAACCTCCTAATAACGTATTGTCTTGCATTAAAGGTTTAAAAACAAACATTGATGGTGCTGTGTATATGCTCTTTAGTTATTGCCAGTTAAGGTTGGAGGAACTGATGCAGACTACAGAAAATCCTAGAATGATAGAGGTCTCTAACCACCTAACAACGTACTTTCTTACAAGATGTTGTAAAAACCAAAAACTGATGGTGCTGTGTATGTGCTCTTTAGTCATTTCCTGTTAAGACTAGAGGGACTAATGCAGACCAAAGAAAATCATAGAATGATAGAGGTCTCTAATCTCCTAATATCGTACTTCTGTGTAAACGAAAGACAGCCATAGATAATTTAATAAACTGTTGAAATAATATTAGGAAGACGCATTCTTTATGTGAATATTTTGCTCATTAACTCATAAGAGTTTGTAAACCTAGTGTACATATCTTAGTATCCCTGTAACATTTTAGTTGTTTATGGATATTTGATGGATATACTTTCCTGTACCTGTGAAAGTTGTGAATGGAAGTATCAAAATTTGCCAATTTTTGCCAAAATAAAAAAAAAAACCGAATTTGCTACAATAATGGGCAACAGTTGCTCAGTATTGCCCCAAAACTGGGTAGTGGGATTTTTTATTGATAGATCAATCTTTTTAATTTATTTTAAACTTTGCAAGTTATGCAAGAACTTTGAAAAACTCGGAAAGCTTTCTTTTTACACCAAGTAACAAAAGAAAAAAAATTGAAAGCTTTTCTTTCTAAATCTCAAATGGTTACCTAGCCATGCAAAGTTTTTTAAAATCGTTGTGCGAAAACTGATTGCATTACAGGAAAGTGAGTTTTTCGCCTAAAAAGCATTAAAACGAATGCTTTTTCCTCAGCAAATCCAAACATTGAGTTACTCTCAGGTAAGAACTAAACATTAAAACTTAAACTGCAGGGAAGGGGGAGAGAGCGGTTCTGTTAAGAACATTTTAAATGAAGGAAAAGAAAACTTTTTAGAGGTAAGTCTATTTTTCATTAATCACAAACACTGGATTCTAAATTTTGATATAAAACGAACATTTTAAAGACGTAAATGAGTAAAGATTAGAAAAAAAGACAATATATGAGATTGAAAAGATGAAAAGCAAACAAAAAGTGTTTACATAGAATTTATTTAAATTAAAGTAAAGGGGGCATAATTTGAAGATGACTCGATTTCAAGTACAGTTATCATGCAATTATATCCTTTAAAGTTATATCTCGTTCATAAAAAAATATTTGAAAGTTTTTTTTTGAGTTGTGTTCCCACAATGTTTTACGACGATTAAATTAATTTTTGTTTGTGTGTCAATATTTTATTATATTGCTTACTGATACATTAAGTGCTGGAATTTAAAACTCTAAGATAATTCGTCGGCGGACTGTTTCCGTTTTTGAATGAACCAGTGCCCCCGCTTATTTTTCATATGCCTATAGTTTTGAGATGCATTATTTTCTTTTTTTTTCTTTTTTGAAAGAAAGAAAATCATTTTATTCTCACTAACTAGGTTAGTGAGAGGAAGTTGTAGATTACACTTAACAATATACCTAATTTACTTTTTGTTTTCCATCTAGAGATGTCAATATATATATATATATATATATATATATATATATATATATATAATTATATATTTCAGCTATTACCAGTTCTAGGTCTAAATCTCAATCTAGATTCGCTACATCCCGATCTAGAGTAGGTCTCCAAGCTGTACAAAATCCAGGACGATCATGCACAGTTAGCAGGAAAAGTGTCCCCATTTTTATAAACCAATTTTGAGAGCAGTGAAGCGCCGAACAACGGTTTATTTCTATTTATATATTGTAAAACATTTTAAGCAGATCACAACAGATACTGTTTGTTAAAAACTTCAATAGCCAGGAGGCATATAATAATATGTGCTAGATGCTCAGGCAAGTGGCAGTAATTTGCCATTTGCGGCCGCGATTTTACGACTTTTATTTCGTAATTATGCAAATTGACAAATAATATCATGATTCCTTATAGGAGCTGCTGCATATTTGGTGTTTTGTAGAGCTATTCCGCTCTGCTGTATCGGTAGATCCTGTAAGAGCGCAACCGATCAGGCTATCTATTTAACTCATATAATTTTCAAAGCAGATGATGCTTTTAAAACAAATCATTATTTTATGAATGAAAATATATTTAAAGAAAATTCATTTAACGTTAGTGGGATGAAAAACAGAAAGAATAAAAAATCAGTTGAAATTTGACCTACTCCAGCTTAAAGACAAAACATGTCGTTCTGTGCAGGAAAGTAGTGGTAATTTGATTGGTCAATTTTTAAGAACAACTGTTATCGCAGCCTTTTCTTCCGGAGCGGCGTTTGCGAATCTAAACACCACGTCTGCTTCTTTAGCACGCGTTTCATACCTGTATACTTTTTATATCTAAGATAAGGAACGGATCCACAAATTGTCAACAAGAAACCGCACAAACATTCTGTTATTGTTGTAAAGTTAGCTTTTCTTGACTGTAGTCATATGGCTCTGGGGAGATGTTGCTATAAAATTTGCTTTTCTATATTGAAGTAGTCTTCCCCACCTGTGCATTGTTATAAAGTTTGCTTTTTTTTCAGTGCAGTTTTATGGGTCTGGAGATGTTAATTTTATGAAGTTTGCATTTCTACAATGTAGTTGTCTTCACCGCCTGTTCATTTGAACGGGCAATCATGCGTGTGTAATAGATTGAGAATCATTCAAAGGGAAACCATTCAATCACACTGCTGTCATCTGCCATTCTCCTTATCATCTCCCCTTTGTCAAACCGTCGTTCTTATCATGATGCTTTCAACTAGGCTGTTTTTTTGGCTTATCTTTTGATAAAGTTAGCAATCCGATGTTTTTCATCTCTCAGCATGGCAAAAATGTTACTCAGTTCTATCTTAGGAAAATGTCGATGTTATGGAGTGAAGGCTGGAAGCGATCAAGTTTCTGTAGAAAATCATGATAATTATACAGCTTAGATAACATCAAGTTTCTGGAGAAAATCATGATAATTGTAGAGCTCAGATAACATCAAGTTTCTGTAGAAAATCATGACATTTACACAGCTTAGATAATATGAAGTTTCTGTAGAAAATCATGATAGTTATACAGCTTAGATAACATCAAGTTTCTAGAGAAAATCATGATAATTATACAGCTTAGATAATATCAAGTTTCTGTAGAAAATCATGACAGTTACACACCTTAGATAATATGAAGTTTCTGTAGAAAATCATGATTGTTAATAACATCAAGTTTCTGGAGAAAATCATGATAGTTATACAGCTTAGATAACAACATTATGTGAGATATGATCAAACCACTCTGCGAAGATTCAACAATGCTTTAACAACAACAAAAAAATAATAATAATTTTCGTTAGTTAAGTGAGCGAAAAGGCATGGGGCTAACAACATAGGGCAGCATTTGAGGCATGGCCAATACCTTCAAGGCAGTGCGGGTATTCTAAAACAATGAAAATGTGTGTGTGTGTGTGTGTGGAAAGAAAAGGACGGAAAGGGAAAAAGGGGGAAAGGTTGGGGGGGGGGGGGGGGGGGTCGCACATAATGCACCTGCTTTGCGTTTTTATGATTAAAAAGAAAAATGTTTTTCTTTCTCCTTTCTTTCTTCCATTTTTTTTACCTCTCTCTACTTCTCTCTCTCTCTCCCTCTCTTTCTCTGAGTCTGTTTCTCTCTGCCTCTCTCTCTCTCTACATCTCTCTCCCTCTCTTTCTCTGTGTCTCTTTCTCTCCCTCTCTCCATCTCTCAATATCTCTCTCCCTTTCTCTCTCCCTCTGTTTCCATCTCTGTGGCTCTCTGTCCATCTTCCTCCCTTTCTCTCTCCATCTGTCTCCTTCTCGCTGGCTCTCTCTGCATCTTTTTCTCCCTCTCTATCCCTCCATCGCTCTCTGTCTCTCTGTCTCTCTCTCCCTCACTCTCTCTCTCCCTTTCTCTCTGCCTGTCTCTCTTCGCCTCTCTCTCCATCTCTATAGCTCCCTCTCCATCTCTCCCCTCTCCTTCTTTCTCTACCTCTCTCATACTACAGTTCCTGGAGTTGTCCCTGTTTCTTTCTTTTTTACCCGCCAGTAGTCGTTGCTTTCCAGGAAAATGTACACTTGAATCGTCGTCTTTCTCAGGCGCTCACGCTGTTTAACTTCATTCTCTTCGACCCTATCGTCTTAAATGCCGGTCTTGAGTTACACCCAGGTTTATGATATTCCGAAAAACAGGTACATTAACTGTTATATCTAAAAGAGAAAGAAAGATAAGAATTAACATTCCTTTTGACTAGATGTGTTTCAGTTCTAGATGTAAGAAACTGCGTTTGAAATCGACCAAATGTAAAAAACCGCTATATTTCCTTTCAGGTAAATTTCCGCGTGTAATTATGCTTTTTTACAAACCCATAAGACTAATACACACATATCATTGGTCCATTAGTCTTAAAAGCACAAACATTTAGGAGAGCAAGTGAGAGAGAGAGAGAGAGAGAGAGAGAGAGAGAGAGAGAGAGAGAGAGAGAGAGAGAGAGAGAGAGAGAGAGAGAGTGAGAGAGAGATTATTTCAAATCTTTAATCAATGAAAATGTTCTTAAGATAATTCTCAATTTGAGAAACACACAGTAAAAGTACAGAAAGAAATTGCAACCTCTTAATTTTGACACGAAGTGATGTTATTTGTTTTGTTGTTTTACTCTGAAATCAGCGAAACTAAGTCAATCTCCTTTTTTTTCTTTTTAGTTACTGGACTTTACTAAAAATAAAAAAAAAATTATGTGCATGCGACGTTATGACAAACAGTTTTATCACTCACAACGGGAGATAAGAAAAGTCGCGTCTGCTAAGATGATCTGTTGCCTAACTGATTTGTTTCCCTTGGACTCCTATCTTGCGTGCGCATGACGGAACCGACTAAATCTCTGAACCTCTCTCAGTTAACTTTGTAAACAGAAGAGCGTTCTCCCGTGATCTACCGACAGGGGACGCTTGACTCTGCCAACTCATGTAACTTAACACAAGCTCAAAGAGCTCGCCTGCTGCTCGAGAGGAGAAAAAACAACCACAGAGATCTTCGTTTGCGAGCGCCAGAATCTCACAGAGAGGAAAACTTTCTTTCCGCGCATAAAAATTGAAACAAAAACTCTGTTTTCTGCCTTTCTGCTTATCTCAACCGGAAGGAGAAAGATTTTCTGCCACCTTGAAATGCTGCTGGTGAACTCTCTGCCTCCTAACGCTCTCTGGAAAAGGTCACACTGACACGATTATTTGTCTCACCAAATGGGTTCTTTTTTTTTTGTTGTTGTTTTTTGGAGCATAAAATCATTTGATTGGGATTTGATGCTATTTTAATCAAAACCGTTTTGCTATTATCATTAAAACGATCGGCTTGTTTGAATAAAATTGTTCAAATTGGAGAAAATCGTTGTATCGTGATCAGCGATTAGAGAATGAAGTTCTTTTATGCAATGTCATGCAATAATAATAGGTCATGAAAGAGAGCTAATTTTGTACTGCGGCAATTTGATTCAACATTTCTTTCAAAATTCATTCCAAGTACATGCAGATTAACCAAAAAGTGGCGAAAATTGCACTGTCTAGCGAAATTCATACCAGCCTATCTATTATTAGTTAGTTAATAACATGGTGACCATCGAAATTCATACCTTCCTATTTATTTATAGTTAGTTAATAACATGGTGACTAGCGAAATTCATACTTTCCAAACATTACCAGTCACATATGTGTTCAAGACTTCTGAACAATAACGGTAACATTACTAGTCTCATATATATTCAAGACCTCTGAACAATAACGGTAACATTACCAGTCTCATATATGTTCAAGACGTCTGAACATTCACGATAATATTACCTGTCTCATATATGTTCAAGACTTGCGAACGTTCACAGTAACATTACCGTTCGAATGGAGTCAAAGCTGGCCATACCACAAATTAAAACGGACAGATACACAAACAGGCCCTTCGGGATGTCCCGGGTATTTTCGTAATTTTCCGGAGCCGCCATAACTGTTTTGGTCAATGAGGGTGGAAACTTTACTTATCCTGTGTTATAATCAATAGTGTTCCAGTGGAACATTGTGTTGAAAAGTGTCGTAAAATATTATTTTCAGCATAATTATACATCTTTACAAACTTAGCAAATATTTTTTTAAAAAGTATTACTCATTGCTAGGTTAATCTACATTAGAAATAGGATCTAATCTAGAAATATATATATATATATATATATATATATATATATATATATATATATATATATATATCACGGATGCACGATGTAATGGAAACTTTTTTCGGTTTTTCTTCTGTTCCGGAAATTGTTCGAGGTACTGAATTTCTTAAGTAAATGTTGTATCATTTTTCTGCTTATTCTTTAAAAGTTAAAAGAGGTTTGGAATAAAAAAATAAATATATACATATACAAACATGATTCAATTGACAGAATATTCTGTGCTTGGAAAAACGTGAGGGTTTGTCTTCCCTTTAGTTAATCATACTCTACTGTCAATGGCTTTAAAATTTCAATATATGTAGATCTGTATAAAAAAATAAAGTGATTTTTCTGTCAAAAGCTATATGTAGATCTACGATATCGAGCCTCTAATGCATCGGATACATAAGGCCTTGATTACACTTGCTTCGCTAAATAATTACATGTATTGTATGAAGAATATACTTTGTAAATCTCTAAATCTAAATCTAGCACTAGTAGTCTTAAATAAACTGCACAATAGTCACTGCTTCGGGCGTTTTAATTAGACGTACTCGAACTAGATCTAGATCTAGATCTAGCTTGATCTAAGTCTAGATATGTATGGCGCACTTTTATATTTTGGAGTCATGTATTTTAAATACATTTACAGAGTAAGTTTATGGATGTCTCATATTATTTTAGTGGTTTATTTTTAAATTATGATTAAGGAAGATGGCAGTTTGAGTGATCTCTCACGGCCTCAGTCCATAGCGGGGAGGCGCCGATTGCAGGCCGGAATTTAGTTAAAACTGTCTTAGTTTCGATATTTTTATGTATTAAGAAACTTGAAAAATTTGTTGGCTTAAATCACAGTAGAAAATTGTCCACGTAAGTTATAAATTTTTATACATAGGCCAGGAAAAATGCTGGTACGGTGCTCTTTTTTTTGCTGGTTGTCATGGAAAGGAAGTTTGTTGTGACCAAAACAAATATATCGGACGACCCTAGCAACCACTGAATCGAAAGGACAAAAAAGTTGAAGTTTTTGCTCAGTCTGGACATCTGAGTGTCCTCATTAACCTGTGGGCCACACTATACGGTAAAAATACATTTTTGGCTTGTAAACAAACTTTTTAAACTATTGTAAAGTTTACTTCTCTTATTGAGAAACAAGCGAGATTAATATTTACAAGTCCTCTTTGATACATTACGAATCTTTGTCTCGTCAAATAGTTATGAAGTTTACTTATTGTATATTTTTTTTTTTTATATTGACAAGTTAGCCATTTACTCGCTACACTTTCAACTTACTGACAATTCTTTCCTCAAAGAAAAGCAATGGGAGCCTCATGTTTCTAATTGATTTGTGTTGAAGCTGCAGCCAATTCCTGCTCGTTCATTTTGCTTGTGGTTGCCGTCTGGAATGCGATCGTTAGATAAAGATAAGTCGCGAGGATTGCAACAGTAGCAGAGGGAAACAAAAACAGAAAGATGCACATAGAGGAAAAAAAAACAGAGAGTGGGAACAGACAGACAGACGGGCAAACTCTGAAAGGCAAAATCAGGAATATGGAGAGAGAGAGAGAGAGAGAGAGAGAGAGAGAGAGAGAGAGAGAGAGAGAGAGAGAGAGAGAGAGAGATACAGACAGACAGACAGACACCTAGAGATAAAAACAAGGTTTGTGGATAGTATGAGGGAAAAATAAAGGTGAAAAGATGCAGAGATAGACTCTTGCGGTGTTTAGAGAGAGAGAGAGATGAAGAGAGAGAGAGAAAGAGAGAGAGAGAGAGAGAGAGAGAGAGAGAGAGAGAGAGAGAGAGAGAGAGAGAGACAGACAGACAGACAGAGACAGAGACAGAGATAGAGAGGCAGAGACAGAGACTTAAGTAGAGAGAGAAAGAGACAGACAGAGACAAATAGACAGAGACAGATAGAAAGAGACAGACAGACAGACAGAGACAGAGACAGATACAGAGAGACAGAGACAGACAGACAGAGACAGAGGCAGACAGACAGAGAGCAGAGAGCAGAGACAGAGACAGACAGGCAGGCAGACACCGAAAGACAAAATAAGGGATGTGGATTTAAACATAATTATTCGATGGGGTGATCTGTTTGGCTTTGTTTGTCTAGGGGTATGAAAATATTCACAGCCAGTCACTCGACGCGTCCGTAGAAAATAAGTCTGAAGTTCGCTATTGACAATTGCAAACTGTTTAATCCAACACAAGAGGTTAACTCTGTAATCACTGTACATTGACTCACTGCTCACCAAAAGTTGACTCCTAAACTCACTGTAGGTAGACTGTTAAATTCCCTCTTGGTTGACTGACTGGACACAAATTCGAGTCTTCTCTATACTAAATCTTGTCGAATTATCTAGGAAAGGAATAACATAGTTCATACAAGAACATTCTTGGGACACGTGATGAGTAATGCGCTATAAATAACAACCAATCAGAACACAGGTGAACACGGAGTGGCAAGATCATTACTATGCTAGAACTAACTCGAAGAGTCCAGAGGAATCTAGGCCACACAAGTTCAAGGACACTATCCTCACAGTGCGGGCTGTGTTCAATAAACAAGACTAAGTTCTCAGGCTTGAAATACAAACATTATACAACTAAAATAAACAGTGTCAATATAGATCGAAATCGATCCGCTGTCCAAAAAGAAAAAAAAAATGCGTATCTATAGACAGTGAAGAAGTAAGATAGAGGAATAGATCAAATTACAGCACAATGCCTTACACATTCCATCACTTAAAATAATCTTAAAAGTTCATTCTCACGTTCATCCAAAGCATTGTATACTGCTCTCCATTTGATACATGTATCATCAATAAAATAGTTTAATCACAAAATTTTTTCTTGATTTGGGCATTCTGGCAGCCATGCTTTACGTTAAGTATAACCTCGAAAATCCTGGCCCTACAAACAATAGAAGTGCTACTGCAATATTACAATAAGTACGGGTATATAGTGTCTGTCTGTCTGTCTCTCTCTCTATCTCTCTCTGTCTCTCTCTCTAAACACTGCAAGAGTCTATCTCTGCAAGGTATCCAGAAGCTGTCCCGTTGAAGAGAATTGTCACTGAGACAGTAGCTGAGGCGCTCGTGGATATATACAGTTGCCTCGGCCTTCCAGAAGAAATCTTTAGTGATCAGGGAACACAATTTGTCTCAGACTGCATGAAAGAAGTATGCAGGCTTCTTGGTGTGACACAGTCTACGATTTCACCACTTCACCCGATGTGTAATGGCCTGGTCGAGAAGTTCAACGGCACGTTAGAAGAGGCTGTGCAATGAGAAACCAAAGCAGTGGCACCGATTCATCAACGCTCTACTCTTTGCGTACAGGGAAGTGCTTCAAGATTAAATTCATTTTGCCTCGTTCCAGCTTATGTATGGCAGGACTGTGAGAGGACCCATACACATACTACGAGAACTGTAAGGGAATATGAGAAAAACTGTGTTCCCTATCACTAAGGATTTCTTCTGGAAGGCCGAGGCAACTGCATATATCCAATTCCAAGAGCGCCTCAGCTACTGTCTCAGTATCGATTCTCTTCAACAGGACAGCTTCTGAATATCTTGCAGAGATAGACTCTTGCAGTGTCTAGAGAGAGAGAGAGAGAGAGAGAGAGAGAGAGAGAGAGAGAGAGAGAGAGAGAGATAGAGAGACAGAGAGAGACAGAGAGAGAGACAGACAGACAGACAGACAGAGACAGACAGAGACAGACAGAGACAGACAGAGACAGAGACAGAGACAGACAGACAGACACCGAAAGATAAAACAAGGGATGTGGATAGTAAGAGGTAAAAATAAAGGTGAAAAGATGCAAAGATTGACTCTTGCAGTGTTTAGAGAGAGAGAGGGAGAGAGAGAGAGAGAGAGAGAGAGAGAGAGAGAGAGAGAGAGAGAGAGAGAGAGAGAGAGAGAAAGTGAGACAGGGAGAGAAAAAGAGACACAAAGAGAGAGACAGAGAGAGAAAGGGGAAGGGAAGAAAAATAGCGAGAGAGGGAGCAAGAGAGAGTGAGAGCGACTCATGGAGAAAGGAAGACAGTGGGGGATTCAAGATTCCAAGCTTTTTACATCCCTCGGAACCACCCATATCTGCACTGAAAAGTACACACCTCTCTTAAAACCTGTCCTTATTTTCTGCCCCTCTCTCTCTCTCTTCTCTTACAACATACTAAAACGTTCTCTTCCCTGTTTTCTGCCTCTTTTTGAGATAACAGAAACCTCCTTTCAATCACCATCTGGTTATAATTCATTTCATCATCATTTCAGAAGACTTTTCTCTTACACTCTCAGACAACTTGGCGTATACCTCGCTGATTGGTTTGAAAGATCCACCTTTTGAAAAGGTAAGTCAAGTGGCTTTTACAAAAAACAGCTACAATTGCAGACCTGGAAAGTCGAGTGAGTGACAGTGAAGGTGAAACCAGTTGAAAACTCCGTCAGAGAAACATGTAGCATCGAAAGAAAGATGAGTGAACCGAAACTGATTAGACGAGAAAAGTAAAAATTGTGCATGGAAAAAAAACAACTTGAAATGCGAACAAACTCAAACTCGATTTACCCTCAATTACCTTCAAGATATTCTTTATTTCAATCTCCGTGTTAATCTTTCACCTAGTCTCCACTCTAGATTCATCCTTCTTTCACTATTACTCTCACTCTATATCTCCGACTGAGTCTCTACATTATATTCATCCTTCGCTCACTCTTATTCTCACTCTATATCTTAATCTTACACTTAGTCTCCACACTATATTCATCTTTTTTTTACTCATACTCTCACTCTACGTCTTAATGTTACACTTAGTCTCCACACTATATTCATCTTTTTTTCACTCCTACTCTCACTCTACGTCTTACTCTTACACTTAGTCTCCACACTATACTCGTCTTTTTTCACTCCTACTCTCACTGTACATCTTATTCTTACACTTAGTCTCTACACTGTATTCATCTTTTTTTCACTCATACTCTCACTCTATGTCTTGATCTTTCACTCAGTCTGCACACTATATTCATCTTTTTTTCACTCATACTCTCATTCTACGTCTTAATCTTACACTTACACTATATTCATCTTTTTTTCACTCATACTCTCACTCTATGTCGTGATCTTTCACTCAGTCTCCACACTATATTGATTTCACCCAACGAGCTCTCAGATATCTGGAGGTTTCCACCGTGCCTCTTTCTGCCCTGGGCTCCCTGCGAGAACACTACGTCTCACACATCTGCTGTGCCATGGCTTTCGAGCGTTGCTGTGGCATTAGCCTCGGCATTGTACAGTCGACTTGCGCTAAACACTAATACAATAATAACAATACGCCATAAGCCGGCGGTGTGGACTTTACTGGTCTGTACTCACTGATATATTTTCTTTCCCTCTTCACTTTCACTATGATTCGCCCAGAAATGGCGTCAGCGTGCAGCACTGTGAGCTGAAACTTCAGCTTATTTCTCATTTTTGTGACGATGGTCACGTGCTTTAGTTGGACTCTTATGCAAGTTTTACATTCTCTAAGTGCTCCTCAGAGCTATATATGAAGCTGTTGAAATACGAAACACAAAGAGCAGTGAACAAACCGTCAGCCTACCGATTTTTTGCTCTTTTCACTGTACTGATGCTGGCTAGTTACAGAACACTTGAGGGCAGTGTGGAATTATCACAGTTTTAACCCTTTGAGCCCGCCAATGTTTGAGGTGAGAAGTCGAGACATAGTATGCAATTGTTTGGTTTTTATTAAACTTTATCAGGCTATCAGGTGTTAGTTACAGTATAATAAAGTTTGTTGTTTTGTGACTCCTATTACTATATCCCTGTGATCGAATGTTTGTGGCTTTTTTCCCTGATGGTTGTTCTTTTGTCCATTATGCTCTATTTTGCGTTTAATTTTTACACACTTTTTTTAAAATATGATTGTGTTATACGGCATTGCGCCAGGTGACAGGCGAAAAGCCTCAAGATGATTTCCATTGTGTTTCAAGCCTGCACAATCTGCTCTACTCGAGCCAGCGGCAGTCCGGTATCTCACGGCACGGGTGTGTTCTTACAACACTCCTGACATGGCGGCCATGGTAGTCAGGGACGCTTCCCTCTCCGGGAGACATTTCTCGTGGAACAAGTTAGACTTAACTGTGTTCATCTAGTATGCATCCCCAAGCTGTCTGAGATGTAATACCAGTCTTTTGGGTTTTTTTTTTCCTGACGTCTGAATGTCTGTCGATATTTGTCTTTGTAAGCTGCTTTGGAGTTCTCATTTATATAAAGACTTTTTACTGTTTTGTTTTCCGCGTCTATTGCGGGTTCCATCTATTCTATATTCTATATTGATTCTCGTTCATATTTCTTCCTCGAACCCGAAGATGATATTTCAAACCTGAGTAAGGATTAGTGGCTCGCTTCGCTTACATATCTGCTTATGTCTGGCCTGAGATGTCATAGCCCGCTACGCTCACCTCTCTGCTTATGTCTGGCCTGAGATGTCATAGCCCGCTCCGCTCACCTCTCTGCTTATGTCTGGCCTGAGATGTCATAGCCCGCTCCGCTCACCTCTCTGCTTATGTCTGGCCTGAGATGTCATAGCCCGCTCCGCTCACCTCTCTGCTTATGTCTGGCCTGAGATGTTATAGCCCGCTCCGCTCACCTCTCTGCTTATGTCTGGCCTGAGATGTCATAGCCCGCTCCGCTCACCTCTCTGCTTATGTCTGGCCTGAGATGTTATAGCCCGCTCCGCTCACCTCTCTGCTTATGTCTGGCCTGAGATGTCATAGCCCGCTCCGCTCACCTCTCTGCTTATGTCTGGCCTGAGATGTCATAGCCCGCTACGCTCACCTCTCTGCTTATGTCTGGCCTGAGATGTCATAGCCCGCTCCGCTCACCTCTCTGCTTATGTCTGGCCTGAGATGTTATAGCCCGCTCCGCTCACCTCTCTGCTTATGTCTGGCCTGAGATGTCATAGCCCGCTCCGCTCACCTCTCTGCTTATGTCTGGCCTGAGATGTTATAGCCCGCTCCGCTCACCTCTCTGCTTATGTCTGGCCTGAGATGTTATAGCCCGCTCCGCTCACCTCTCTGCTTATGTCTGGCCTGAGATGTTGTAGGCCGCTCCGTTTACTTCTCTGCTTGTGTCTGGCCTGAGACGTTATACGCACCGTTCACCTCTCTGCTTATGTCTGGCCTGAGATGTCATATTCCGCTACGCTCACCTCTCTGCTTATGTCTGGCCTGAGATGTTATAGCCCGCTCCGCTCACCTCTCTGCTTATGTCTGGCCTGAGATGTTATAGCCCGCTCCGCTCACCTCTCTGCTTATGTCTGGCCTGAGATGTCATAGCCCGCTCCGCTCACCTCTCTGCTTATGTCTGGCCTGAGATGTTATAGCCCGCTCCGCTCACCTCTCTGCTTATGTCTGGCCTGAGATGTCATAGCCCGCTCCGCTCACCTCTCTGCTTATGTCTGGCCTGAGATGTCATATTCCGCTCCGCTCACCTCTCTGCTTATGTCTGGCCTGAGATGTTGTAGCCCGCTACGCTCACCTCTCTGCTTATGTCTGGCCTGAGATGTCATAGCCAGCTCCGCTCACCTCTCTGCTTATGTCTGGCCTGAGATGTTGTAGCCCGCTCCGCTCACCTCTCTGCTTATGTCTGGCCTGAGATGTTGTAGCCCGCTCCGCTCACCTCTCTGCTTATGTCTGGCCTGAGATGTTGTAGCCAGCTCCGCTCACCTCTCTGCTTATGTCTGGCCTGAGATGTTGTAGCCCGCTCCGTTCACCTCTCTGCTTATGTCTGGCCTGAGATGTTGTAGCCCGCTCCGTTCACCTCTCTGCTTATGTCTGGCCTGAGATGTTGTAGGCCGCTCCGTTTACTTCTCTGCTTGTGTCTGGCCTGAGACGTTATACGCACCGTTCACCTCTCTGCTTATGTCTGGCCTGAGATGTTGTAGCCCGCTCCGTTCACCTCTCTGCTTATGTTTGGCCTGAGATGTTGTAGGCCGCTCCGTTTACTTCTCTGCTTATGTCTGGTCTGAGATGTTATAGCCCGCTCGGCTTATCTGACAACTCATTCCTGGAACTACTGCGCTCTGTGTTAATATTAATTTTTGTCATGTGTTTTTACAGTACTTGATGGGATGTAAAATTAATCGCTAACAAGCTGTCCAGCAGAGGATTACGGTAGAGAGAGAGACCCTGCCTACTGCTGCATGACGCTATATGATATCGCATGGCCTGCACATTTGGGTCTCTGTAGAGAAAAAGCCCATAAATTTGCAGTCTTTATTACTCGCCTTTTACTTCAATAAAAGTGGAATCTGGAATCATACTAGTCTACAAGTATCTGTAGACACGAAACTGATCAGTATTTGTCTTCAGGTACAGCTATTTTGAGTCTCAATTTCCTGCGCCATAATACTGAGTCAGCCAGTCGGTGCCCCGTGCCCCAGTATAGGTTTCGAAAGAAGATTCCCAAGAAACAGGCCGAGTAGTTGAAATAAGCAAACCTTTGCAGTAAGTGTAAGAGTGAGCTATTTCATTTCACTATTTTAGCAGAGTTAGAACAGTTGGGTATCTTTGTTACAGTCTTGTACGCTGAACTATGACTGCGTTCTGAGCACAATTCTGTCCTAACTATGATAAAAAGTAAAAAAAATAGATTGCTGTAATTGTTAGCCTTAAAAACTTGTTCACTTCGGTGACTTGGCCTGTACTTTAGGAAGCCTCGATAATGAATCAAATTTTGAGATCTCTCTCTCTCTCTCTAACTCTCTTTCTTTGTCTCTCTCTATCTGTCTCTCTCTCTCTGTCTCTCTCTCTGTCTCTCTCTCTCTTTCTCTCTCTCTCTCTCTCTCTCTCTCTCTCTCTCTCTCTCTCTGTCTCTCTCTCTGTCTGTCTGTCTGTCTGTCTGTCTCTCTCTCTCTCTCTCTCTCTCTCTCTCTCTCTATCTCTATCTCTTTCCTTCTAGCCTCTCTGGAGTAGAGTTAGGAGATTAGTTACAAAAGGCGGAAGGAGAAGTCAATTTCACAGCTTTGTGGAGCTGCGAGTGAACCAACTTCCAGTAGAATCGCACCATCCTATACCAGGGATGTTGAAGTGTATGTAATAAAACACAGGATGTATTTTCCATATGCTACATCAAACAGTTTAATCTCTTGATCGAAGATAAACAGAGCTCACAGGTGCTCACGGCCTCTGCGGTTCAAAACATTGACTGAAACTAGATACTTCAAAAGATTAATCAAGACAAAAATTAATCTCTTTCAAGCAAGACAACTTTTGGTGAAACAGGAAAACCCATTTTACCATTATTATTACTTTTTTTTTTTTTAAGTCTGGTGCCAACAAAGCCAAGAAAAGCAAAAAAAAAGAAAAAGTGTCTCTGCGTGGAAGTAAAATTGTTAGCAGTATATACATATTATTTCTTTCAGTCTCAATTTTGAAATAATTTATACATAAAAGTTTTTTTCTGTTATCGGAAGTCAAATCAAATCAAATCAAGAACAAACACGAGAAAGTAGTGGTACAATTTCTGTGATAGTGCACGTTGTAATGGTTTTGATAAAACAAACCAAGTAGTCGCGAACTTCTAAAATTTACTTGGGTTTTAATCGAACATAAGCCATGCAGTAGTATCCTGCCTCTCTCCTGATCTCTGTCTCATCAGTTCTCTCTTTATCTCTCAGCGTCTTTCTCCTATCTTTAGCTCTTCTCGTACTGCCTTTTCCTGCCTACGTCCGTCTCTCTAAAACTCTTTCCCTGCCTGTGTAAGTCTACTTAGACACCCAACTTTTGCCAGCCTTCCTAAGATGTATGTTTCTAACACAAAGTGAAATTTACTTTACTGTGTGCCCAAAAAAACAAATAAAATGGCTCGTATTGCATGCATCTTGAAACCCATTTTAGTGAGTCACTTTGACTTTGAGGACCGCTATAATTTTTTTTAGTTGTAAAGCCTTCGGAATTTTCCTAAAGTTCTGTCTTAATTTAAAACCAAACATATTGCTAACACATCTCGCTGTACATTCCAGAATTAATTTATACTTAATAGCATCACGTCTCTAGCGTATTTCATAATGGAAATTTTACATAAAGTAATCAGTTCAAGAGGAACGTCGCAATATTGATACAATTCTTACCTACTAGTAATGTTGATTCATCACCATGAGAAAAAATTTTAATTTCCTCTGTGGCTATATTAATAGAATTATTTCTTACTGAATTCATTTCTCACGTTGCTGGTGTTGTGTTGTCAGGTAACAGTGGCTTGAGATCGTTCCTCCTTTTCTTAGTTCTCTGATTTCAACTAAAGGTAGTTTGAAATTGCTGATATTCAAACAGCCTGGAGAAATTGTTATTTATAGTTCTAGACAAACATTAAATGCAAATAAAAAACAACTTTCCATGCTAGTCATTGAGGCTGCAAGTTATAGCAACCGTAGGAAAGTAAAAATAAAAGTTTTAATCAGGATGGTAAACCATGATGTCACTTTCTCCTGTGAAACAATCATGTGCATGGCTGTCCGGTTCAACACATTGCTAAGCAGCAAAAGCTAACATAAGGAACTTGACATCAATAATGAATTATTAATACACACTAATTGTGTCTCATCCAGAAAATCCTGACCACAAGGTCGTAGTCTATTCTTTTGTCTAATTTACAGGACTGGTAGCATGTAGAGAAAGAATAATACACAAATTATTTTGAAAAATGGAATGAGGCTCATTTAATGAAATAAAAAAAAAAAATTCATTCATGGATGTAATGAAAGTTGGGTTAGAACTATGTATTCTTAGTTTAAATGCGAGGTTCAACAGCATAATTATTATAAATTACATTATTGTGAGGAATACCTGGAAAGAAATGTCGACATTAATCTCGATAGCTATGATTTAGTTTCGAAAAAAGATGCTAGAAAGGATGAAAAGTGTAGATCGAGCTATAAACATGTTGGCAGAGCACGATACTACCCCATTTGACGCGGACTGAATGTATAGAGCTACAAACGCTCTAACAAAAGACGATGCTACCCCATTTGATACCGACTGGATGTGCAGAGCTACAAACTCGTTGACAAAAGACAATGGTATCCTATTTTATACTGACTGAATGTATAGAACCACAAACACGCCGATAAATAACGAAGCTACCTTATTTTATCGCGACTGTATGTGTAGAGCTACAAACTCGCTGACAAGAGACAATGCTACCCTATTTTATACCCCATTTGATACCGACTGAATGTGTAGCGGTACAACATCGCTGACAAAAGACGATGCTACAGCATTTGATACTGACTTTATGTGTAGACCTAAAACCTCGCTGACAAAATATGATGCTACACAATTTGATACCGACTGTATGTGTAGAGCTACAATCTCGCTGGTACTGGCCAGTTGCACCCCAATTGATACCGACAAGATGTTGTGCTCGTACGCAAACATTACTTGAGACACTTTCAGATATGTTGGTGCTTTCTTGGAAACTGACATTTGTATATTGTGGACTAATAGTTTAACTGTACCGTCAGATGTATGTCTTCTCCAATTTTTTTTTATCATAGTGTATTGTAGCAGCAAAATATCTGTATTAATGTTTACTTTAATCTATATTAGGATATTGTCTTACTGCAGCACTAAACCCAAAGGTTGAGAAAACGATAGATAAACTAGAAATGCTATTTATTAATTTCTCTAGCAACATTTTACCTTCAGTACAGAGTCGGTTTATTGTTTTCAAATGATACATGTTAACGTGCAGAAAGATAAACAGTTTGGTGGCTTCCTACAGCGTCAGGATGCTAAGAGGTCCAGGCATAACATACCTGGTCGAGGAAGATCTGGAATATTACCTGGGAACCATTTGAGGAACGCCAGGTATTCTGACCGCCTTAATTTGTTCCCATAAAGAACCCGACACACGGCGCACGCGTGGTTTTAGACGCCAAGCTGAGTGTTGATAATATGGGAAGCTCAAGAGCTAAATAAAGCTAAAACTCTTGATATACGATCCTCTTTTTTACTTGATAAATGTGTTAAGGAGAATGGTAAAATGGATAGAAATTTCACACCATCTGAGATGATTCAAGTAGCGCATATTGTAAAGTTTACAGGCAGGCTTTAAAAATCCATAACGATAAAATAGAGATTTGACCGCAGATCTTTCAGAAAAGCACAGGATGGCAATTCAATAAAGTGCAGCAGCATATACATTTAACAAACATTTCCTTAAATGAAAACAAGATGTCACAGTATACAGTTAAGAATCATTCCAATAAACAAATAAGGAACATCACAGTATACATTTAACAAAAATTTCCTTAAACAAAAAGGGATGTCACTGTATACATTTAAGAATCATTCCCAAAAAATGAAAAAAAGAATGTCACAGTATACATTTAACAAACATTCCCTTAAACAAATAAAGGATATCACAGTATATTTTTAACAAACATTACCTTAAACGAATAAAGGATGTCACAGTATACAAATAACATTCTCTTAAATGAATAAAGGATGTAACGCTGGAATTTAACAAACATTCTTTTAAATGAATAAAAGATTTCACAATGTACAAATAACAAACATTCTTTTAAATTAGTAAATGATGTCACAATATACAAATAACAAACCTTCTTTTAAATGAATGAAAGATGTCACAGAATACATTTAACAAGGAGACCCTTTGAATGACTAAAGAATGACCCAGTGTCCTATTTACACGCATTCTCTTAAATGATGAAATGATGTCAGTGTACATTGACAGCTATACCCTGAAATAATTGGTGAAGAAATAAAAACCAAATGAGACAGAGTCATTGTGGTGAGTCGTTACAGTGCGAAAGACAATACGATAAGGTTTGGTCAGGTGCATTTATTCGTAATAAAAGAACAAACTACGTGTTTAAAAACTTTCTCACTAGAACAGCCATATGAGTCTAAGACAGTCAATCATAAGAGATTAGCGGCCAAATAAGCCAGAGACATTCATGGGTAAAAATGCAGCGTTTATATTTTTAAAGTCACTCATCGATAGAAAAGAAATTAATCGATTGAGTAAGAGATACTCAAAGTTTAAAAAAAAAACAGCAACGTGTATGAGTCTGAGGTAAAAGTGCATCATTAATACTGTTAGACTCAAAGATTAAAATAACCGCAACCATATGAATTAGAGAGACTCAAAGATAAAAAAACAACAAAAAAACAGTAACTATAGTTAGTTGGAGAGACTTACAGATAAAAAGAACAACTACCATATGAACTGGAGAGACCTATAAATAAAAGAACAAAAACCATATGAACTGGAGAGACCTATAAATAAAAGAACAAAAACCATATGAACTGGAGAGACCTATAAATAAAAGAACAAAAACCATATGAACTGGAGAGACCTATAAATAAAAGAACAAAAACCAAATGAACCAGAGAGACACCAGATAAAAAGAACAGCAACCAAATGAACAAGAGAGACTCAAAGATAAAAAGAACAGCAACCATATGAACTAGAGAAACTTAAGGATAAAAAAAACCACAACCACATTATGAGTTCAAGAGACTCAAATATAAAAAAAGCTACCATCTTAGTTATGGAGACTCAAAGATAAAAGAAAAAACTACCATTTAAGTTAGGGAGACTCAAAAATAAAATAAAAAAAAAAACTACCATCAAGTTAGGGAGACTCAAAGATAAAAGAAAAAACTACAATCTAAGTTAGGGAGACTCAAAGATAAAAGAAAAAACTATCATCTAAGTTAGGGAGACTGAAAGATAAAAAAGCTACCATCAAGTTAGGGAGAGTCAAAGAAAAAAAAGCTACCATCTAAGCTAGGGAGACTCAAAGATAAAAAAGCTACCATCTAAGTTAGGGAGACTCAAAGATAGTAAAAGCTACCATTTAGTTAGAGAGACTCAAAGATAAAAAGCTACCATCTAAGTTAGAGAGACTCAAAGATAAAAAGCTACCATCTAAGTTAGAGAGACTCAAAGATGAAAAAAACTACTATTTAAGTTAGAGAGACTCAAAGATAAAAAAGCTACCATCTATGTTAGGGAGACTCAAAGATAAAAAAGCTACCATCTATGTTAGGGAGACTCAAAGATAAAAAAGCTACCATCTAAGTTAGGGAGACTCAAAGATAAAAAGCTACCATCTAAGTTAGAGAGACTCAAAGATAAAAAAAAACCTACTATCTAAGTTAGGGAGACTCAAATATAAAAAGCTACCATCTAAGTTAGGGAGACTCAAAGATAAAAAAGCTACCATCTATGTTAGGGAGACTCAAAGATAAAAAAAAACTACCGTCTAAGTTAGGGAGACTCAAAGATAAAAAAGCTACCATCTAAGTTAGGGAGACTCAAAGATAAAAAGCTACCATCTAAGTTAGGGAGACTCAAAGATAAAAAAGCTACCATCTAAGTTAGGGAGACTCAAAGATAAAAAAGCTACTATCTAAGTTAGGGAGACTCAAATGAGAACCTCAGCCAAATCGGTTTGAGATAGCGAAAGTCAGATAAAAGTTCGGATGATAATAAACAATAATGATGAAAGTTTCAGTCAATTAGCAGAAAACTAAGATGCAGAGATATGTCTACGAAAACAAGAACACAAATTACATGGCTCTGAAACATTAATCGGATAACGAACAGTTATATGTAGTGCACGAGGAACAAACTGAGCTGTGAATGAACATTGATATCTATAAATGAGAGAAGCCACCAAACAACTAACAAAGAAAAAAATTGGAGACACTCAGTGCAGTAGTGAGAGAACGAAAGAGAGAGAGACAGAGAGAGAGGGAGAGAAAGATAGAAAGAAAGAGACAGAGTGAGACAGACAGAGAGAAAGAGAGAGAAGAAAAGAGAGAGAAAGAGAGAGAGAAAGAAGGAGAGAAAGAGAGAGAAAGAAAGATAGAGCAAGAGACAGAGAGAGACAGAGAGACAGAGAGAGACAGACAGACAGACAGACAGACAGACAGACAAACAGACAGACAGGTAGGCAGACCGACAGACAGAGAGGACTGGAAGCAGCCGCATGCTATGTTTTTAATGCAGAATTTCAATACTTCAGTTTTATTTCAGTGTGTGTGCGAATGTCTGTGTGTATTGTGTTCCCAGTCAGAATAATAAAAATAGTTCAGTGTGTGAGAGAGTCTGTGTATATTTTGTTTCCAGTGAGAAGAATAATATTTCACCCGGTCCACTGGCCCAGAGGTCTGGCAAGCCCCATCTTCACACCTGGTTTGTGGGGTGAGTGAGATAAGCGTGAGAAAGGCTCAGCCCTCAGCGTGTGGTGTTCAGTAATTGGTCACTTAGGCGCTGACCAAGCACTGCCAGACCCCCCCATGCAGCCCTGATCATTGAGATATGGGAACTCCAGAGCTGCTGGTATCTCTCTCTCTCTCTCTCTCTCTCTCTCTCTCTCTCTCTCTCTCTCTCTCTCTCTCTCTCTCTCTCTCTCTCTCTCTCTCTCTCTCTCTCAGTGGAAGTCAGGGAAACTAACTTCCCTGCCGACATACCCTGGAACTCTGGGCCTGCGTAGGCCTAAAGAGCAGACGCGGAGCAGACTCTCTTTAAGTCCAGAGCCGCCAGTCCCCTTTGCACCTGGCCTGAAAGAAACATTTTTTGCCCTCTGATCGACCTGAACCAGAGTAATGGGTGCGCCGGCTGCATCATGCCGAGAGATCGTCACTTTAAAGATTATAAAATTCAAATAGAGTTTAAGGAAGAAAAAAATAGGCTGCAGCACTAAAACGTTTTTCTTTTTTTTCTTCACGTTTACATACTGCAGGGGAGAATTTTTGTTTTAAAGAAGCTGAATAATAATCCTTAGAGCTCGATCCATCGACAGACCAAACTTTGCGTCAAAATTTTCTAGTTTTGTTTTTCTTTTATTTCTTCTCGCACCAATCTAGTTCTAGACTATGACAATCTAATAATATTTATCCAAAATATTTTTATTCGTACTCAGATTAGTCCAGTTGTTCAATATGACAATTTAATAATATTTATCCTACATATTTTTTTTAATTTTTTTTTTTTTTGTAGATTAGTCTAGTTCTAAACTATGACAATCTAATAATATTTATCCTACATATTTTTATTTTTGCGCAGATTAGTCTAGTTCTTAACTATGACAATTTAAAAATATTTATCAAAAATATTTTTATTCGTATCAGATTAGTCACTTGTTCTATATGACAATCTAATAATAATTATTTATCCTACATATTTTTATTTTTGCGCAGATTAGTCCAGTTGTTTTATTTGACAATTTTATAATATATATCCCACATATTTTTTATTTTTGCACGGATTAGTCTAGCTCTAAACTATGATAATGTTATAATATTTATCTTAAAAAATTTTTATTCGTGCTCAGATGAGTTCGGGCTAGATTCTACCACTCTGCTTTCTTTGAACCGTTTATCAAAACAAGCTGAAAACCGCTGGTGTCAATTAACCGGACCTGAGGGGCGTGCATGTATTAAATAGTCTTAGGAATAGTATTGATATCTATCCCTTTACTATACTATTCAGATATATGCCTCCCACATCTTTACGTTGAAACTAGATATATGATCATTCTTATTCTAAACACAAAATTAACATGTAGAACTTAAATATTTTTGGAATAAAGAAGATCGACCTATTCTATACTTTCCCAGTTTGTTTTTTAGATCCTAATTATTAGAAAGCTGTGAATTTTCGCATTAAGTGCATAAAAGTGCACTGCCTTGCGGAAATGCTTAGCATCGCAGACATTTAAAGCTACATGATAATGAATCTTTACAAAAACTGTAATGAGAGGTGGATTGAACATAATTATTATTTAAGCCTAAATGTAAAATCTAGATCTACTTAGATGTAGATCTTAACCTATTGATCTGAGTCTAGCCGCTGTAAATATCTTGACCCTAGATTTAGAGCCTATGTCCTAGAAATGTTTTTAGACTCTTTATTAGATCTCACACTGTAACATGTAGATCTAGATCTATTCCAGACGGTTTTACATCTACCGCCGCCTACATTATACAAGTACTTTCAGTTTTATTCCTGCCATCTCTGCCCAGCTGTGCTTGCAAGAAGTAGTTCGCACATTCACCTTTTTCTTTTAAGAAAATAATAATCACATTTTTGTCTTTATTTTTTTCAAACACAATAAATAATAGTATCTCTCCAATTTTTAGGGCAATTTACAAATTTATGCCGAATTTGACGTTCCTAGGTGGTTTATAAATGCTCTGTTAGATGGTTCTCATTTTTTGTCTAATTCCATTATATATAGATGCACTTGTTTTTACTTTCTTAGGATCGTTTCCATGTCCAGAACAGTGATTCTGGGCGTGGTTTACCTGTCCTTTATGTGAGGATATAGGTTTTCCAGTCTCAAGTTATCATATTGTTTCAATCTATCGAAATTCTAACCTAGTTTTTCACTAAATGGTGTTTTATTACTTGATAAGGCTTTCAGATAACTGATTATGGTACTCCATTATGTCGGAAATATTTTCCTGCTCAGTTTTCTCTATACCGAACGTAGAGGCATAATTGTTTATGTGGGGCCAGCGAAAAAGAGAAGAAAACCTATAGATTACCATGTTATAATCTCGACAACTACTGATCAAATATCGTCAATAATTTAGAGACCTAGAGAGGAAAATATGAAGATTACCGTGTCAAAATCTCGACAAGTATTGAATAAACATTGTCAATAGTCTAGAGGCTTAGAGAGAAAAACATCTAGATTATCATGTCATAATCTAGGCAACGGTTACTATTGAGTAAATACCGTCAATATTCCTCTTAAATGGCCCTTATAAATTGTGCAAGTTCTGTACATATATATACTGCTTATATTGAGGCAGAGATAGATTGAATAGGTAGATATATATATATATATATATATATATATATATATATATATATATATATATATATATATATATATATATCCTAAGACATTGAAGAGTGCGGAGGAGAAACAACAGCCTCGTCCTCTGCTTGAACCAATTGTAGAGCATGGGGAGGTTTTTAGGGTTAGATCGTCTACGTGTAAGATTGTCAAGCTCCCGCAGTTGTGCAAGAATTGTTCGAATTTTAATTTTCAAACTACAAATTTTAGGGAGACAAAAAGATGAATAGAGAAGAGAGAGAATGAAAGGCAAAGTCACATCGAATTAAACAGGGAGACTGACAGAAAGAGGAAGTAGTAAGATTAAATAATTTAGTTCTATTCAACACACGTGATTTATGTTTGTGCAGCATATAACTTAGCTCAGAGAGACACCATACTGTATTAGCAGAGAGAGAGACGGGGTTCCTGTCCAAAGTTATCACTTTATTCTGTTTATACCACAGATAAATGAGGCGTTCCTTATTCTGTAAAGTGTGGCACCACATCGGGTCACTACGCTTCCAGCAACGACCGTAAGACTTGGCCATAACTCTGTCATGTGGGTTAGTTTTTTTTTTTCTTCTCCCTTTTACCTTGTTTCTATAGATTCTTATTTAACAGTTCGCTGTATTTATCATGTTGTAAATAGCATCATGACACAATCCCGCCCTACCTGATTCACACAAATTTACGTAACGATTTTTCATATCCACTTTAAAACTTAAAAATAGTTGACTTCTTTTAAAATATTAAATGTGTTACTGCCAATTACTTAAAAAAAAAAAATGACTATTTCATCTAGCGGATGTCTACCTCAATCATTGACATTAAACATCCTTCGTCTAACGAGCGTCTACCTCCTTCTTAAATGCTTCAATTATTTCAACTAACGAATGTCTACCTCCTTCTTAAACGATTCAAATCTTTCGTCTAACGAGCGTCTACCTCCTTCATAAATCCTTCAAATATTTCAACTAACGAATGTCTGCCTCCTTCTTAAACGATTCAAATCTTTCGTCTAACGAGCGTCTACCTCCTTCTTAAATCCTTAAAATATTTCAACTAACGAGCGTCTACCTCCTTCTTAAATAATTCAAATATTTCAACTAACGAATGTCTAACTCCTTCTTAAATCCTTAAAATATTTCAACTAACGAGCGTCTACCTCCTTCTTAAATAATTCAAATATTTCAACCAACGAATGTCTAACTCCTTCTTAAATGCTTCAAATATTTCAACTAACGAACGTCTACCTCTTTCTTAAATAATTCAAATATTACAACTAACGAATGTCTAACTCCTTCTTAAATGCTTCAAATATTTCAACTAACGAGCGTCTACCTCCTTCTTAAATAATTCAAATATTTCAACCAACGAATGTCTACCTCCTTCTTAAATGATTCAAATCTTTCGTCTAACGAGCGTCTACCTCCTTCTTAAATAATTCAAATATTTCAACTAACGAATGTCTACCTCCTTCTTAAATAATTCAAATATTTCAACTAACCAATGTCTACCCATTTCTTAAATAATTCAAATATTTCAACTAACCAATGTCTACCCATTTCTTAAATTATTCAAATATTTCAACTAACAAATGTCTACCTCCGTCTTCAATATTTTAAGCATTTCAATCAATCAATACCAACCTTATATTCCTTAATAATTTTATCTAACAATTGTTCACCTCTGTCTTAGATGCTTCAAACATTTCAGGTAACCAATGTCTATTTCAGTCATAGAAGTTTCGAGCATTTCAACTAACAAATGTCTACTTCAGACATAGATGTGTGAAGCATTTCAACTAACAGATCTCAATTTAAGTCATAGATGTTTCAAACATTTCAACTAACTAATGTGTACTTAAATCGTAGATGTTTCAAATATTTCAGCTAACTAATGTGTACTTAAAACTTAGATGATTCAAGCATTTCAGGTAACTATTCTCTACTTTAGTCAAAGATGTTTCATGCATTTCAACTAAAGAATGTTTACTTAAGTCATTGATGTTTTAAGCATTCAAGAGAACTAATGTGAACTTCAGTCATAAATATTTTTAGCATTTCAGCTAACTAATGTGTACTTTAGTCACAGATGATTCAAGCATTTCAGCTTACGAATGTCTATTAAGTCATAGATATTTCAAGCATTTCAGCAAAGTAATATCTTATTAGTCAAAGATGTTTCATGCATTTCAGGTAACTGTCACTACTTAAGTAATAGTCGTTTCAAGAATTTCAGCTAACTAATGTGTAATTTAGAAATACATGTTTCAAGCATTTTAGTCCAAAAAAATGTCTAATTAGGTGATAGATGTTTCAAGCATTTAGACTAACAAAATTACTTTAGCCATAGATGTTTCAAACATTTCAGCTACATAATGTCTACTTTTGTCATATATGTTTTGTGCATTTCAGCTAAATAATTTCTACTTAAGTAATTGATTTTTCAACTATTTCACCTAACGAATGTCTACTTTAGTCATAGATGTTTCAAACATTTTAGCTATCTAATGTCTACTTTAATCCTAGATGTTTCAAACATTTCAGATATTTATTCTCCACTTTAGTCATAGATCTTCCAAACATTTCAGCTAGCGAATGTCTGCTTAAGTCGTAGATGTTTCAAACATTTGAGCTTACTAATGGCTCCTTTAGTCAGAGATGTTCCAAGAATTTCAGATAAATATTCCCTACTTTAGTCATGAGTGTTTCAACCATTTCAACTTACTAATGGCGACTTTAGTCATAGATGTTTCAAGAATTTCAGATAAATATTCCCTACCATGGATTTTTCAACCATTTCAGATAACCAATACCTACTTTAGTCATAGCTGTTTCTAGAATTTTAGATAAATATTTCCTACTTTAGTCATGGATGCTTAAAGAATTTTAGATAAACATTCTCTACTTTAGTCATGGATATTTGAACCATTTCAGCTAACCAATATCTACTTTAGTGATGGATATTTGAACCATTTCAGCTAACCAATATCCATTTTAGTCATAGATCTTTCAAGCATTTCAGCTAACCAATATTTACTTTAGTCATAGATGTTTCAAGCATTTCAGCTAACCAATATTTACTTTAGTCATAGATGTTTCAACCATTTCAGCTAACCAACATCTACTTCAGCCGTAGATATTTCAAGCATTTCAGCTACAAGATTTTTAACGTTGCCTGATATCCTGAAGTAACTATTTATTACCCTCGCCTTGAATGTTTCAGATGTTTCTCCAACTACCTCTGCTCAAACGTTTGAGATATTTCAACAAAGGAAACAACAACTCCATTTGATCTAAATAATAAGTGCCTGCATATCTTTATTACAATAACGAAGATATACCTCCGCTCTAGTTGTATCTGACAATTATATCGAACAAAGATTTACCTCCGCTCTAGTTGTATCTGACAATTATATCTAACGAAGATTTACCTCCGCTCTACTTGTTTCTAACAATTCTATCTAACCAAGATTTACCTCCGCTCTACTTGTATCTAACAATTCTATCGAACGAAGATTTACCTCTGCTCTACTTGTTTCTAACAATTCTATCGAACGAAGAGTTACCTGCGCTCTACTTGTTTCTAACTTTTCTATCTGACGAAGATTTACCTCCGCTCTACTTGTTTCTAACAATTATATCTGACGAAGATTTACCTCCGCTCTACTTGTTTCTAACTTTTCTATCTAACGAAGATTTACCTTTGTTCTGCATGTTTCTAACAATTCTATCGAACGAAGATTTACCTCCGCTCTACTTGTTTCTAACAATTCTATCTGACGAAGATTTACCTCTGTTCTACATGTATCTAACAATTCTATCTAACGAAGATTTCCCTCTGTTCTACATGTATCTAACAATTCTATCTAACGAAGATTTCCCTCTGTTCTAAATGTATCTAACAATTCTATCGAACGAAGATTTCCCTCTGTTCTACATGTATCTAACAATTCTATCTAACGAAGATTTACCTCTGTTCTACATGTTTCTAACAATTCTATCGAACGAAGATTTCCCTTTGCTCTTCTTGTTTCAAACAGTTCTATCTAACAAAGATTTACCTCCACTCTACTTTTTTCTAACTTTTCTATCTGACGAAGATTTACCTTCGCTCTACTTGTATCTGACAATTATATCTGACGAACATGAATATCCGTTCTTCTTGTTTCTAACAATTATATCTAACGAAGATTTACCTCCGCTCTACTTGTTTCTAACAATTATATCTAACGAAGATTTACCTCCGCTCTACTTGTTTCTAACAATTCTATCTAAAGAAGATTTACCTCCGCTCTGTTTGTTTCTAACAATTATATATGACGAACATTTACCTTTGCTCAACTTGTATTTGGCAATTCTATCGAACGAAGATTAACCTCCGCTCTACTTGTTTCTAAAAATTATATCTAACGAAGATTTACCTCCGCTCTACTTGTTTCTAACAATTCTATCGAACGAAGATTAACCTCCGCTCTACTTGTTTCTAAAAATTATATCTAATGCAGGTTTAGCTCTGCTCTACATGTTTCTTTCAATTTTTTCTGAGTCTACCTTCGCTATAGATGTTTCTTTTAATTTTATCTGAGTCTACCTCCGTTATAGATGCTTCTTTCATTTTTATCTATCTTAGGTCTACCTCCGCTGCAGATGTTCCTAACAATTCTTCCTAATGCAGGTTTATCTCTGCTCTACTTATTTCTCTCAACTCTATCCAACTGAGGCCTATCCCCGCTATAGACGTTTCTAACAATTCCATCTAACGAAAGTTTTACCAAATGTTTTTTCGTAGGTGAGAATCCGTAGCTCCACTTTTGTGAAAAAACATTTTTTTTAAGGAATTTAAACAAACATACACGCATGCAGATTATTTTATCTGCATTAAGTTGAAAAAAAAAACTAAAAAAAAATTCCAAAAAGTGGAGTCCCACATCAAGACCATCTCAAAGGTGCTCACTACATGTAGCCCATTGTAGCCTAGTGTAGCCAGAGCGTTAGCAAACTGTTACTCAAAGGAGAAGAAGCCAAAGTTAAAAAATTTTAATTCTTCCAAATTCTAAGTGAAATTATTTGGGTGAGCACACGCTTCTCTGAGGAGGTTGAGGAAACCTGAGCGCATGCCAGAACAGGCTACTCATATCCGCTCAATCTCTCCTTGCCAAAGTTGAAAACATCCTTCGCCTAAAATTTTATAGCAGGTAAAGATATCCATTTTTTTAAAATGTTTTGTTTTCAGAATCTTATTTTCTTTTTCTTTCTCTTCGTTTTGCTTTTTCTTCATTAATATATTTATGTTCTTGATGTAATTCATTTTTCTACTCTTTCACGAAAATCTTAGCTTAACATGTCTTAGTTATAATATTATCTGCTTTATTTATGCCTCTCCCTCCTTCCCTCCCTCTCTCTCTCTCTCTCTCTCTCTCTCTCTCTCTCTCTCTCTCTCTCTCTCTCTCTCTCTCTATCTATCTATCTATGTCTGCCTTATCTCTATGAACTTTAATTCTTATCTCCTTCATCGATTCTCTGTGAACCCTTACAACACAAAGTGAGATTGCGGAATTCTTTCAAAACAGCGGTTCCCCTGCAATCTATACAGCACGGTCATCCCAGTGGTTCCACTCCAACTCGTATAGCACACTCAGTCCAGTGGCTCCCCTCCAACTCATACAGGACACTCATTCAAGTGGTCCCACTCCAACACATGCAGCACACTCATACCAGTGGTTCCCCTCCAACACATGCAGTACTCTCATACCAGTGGTTCCCCTCCAACACATGCAGTACTCTCATACCAGTGGTTCCCCTCCAACACATGCAGTACTCTCATACCAGTGGTTCCCCTCCAACACATGCAGTACTCTCATACCAGTGGTTCCCCTCCAACACATACAGCACACTCATACCAGTGGTTCCCCTCCAACACATACAGCACACTCATACCAGTGGTTCCACTCCAACTCATACAGCACACTCATACCAGTGGTTCCCCTCCAACACATACAGCACACTCATAATAGTGGTTCCACTCCAACTCATACTGCACACTCAGTCCAGTGGCTCCCCTCCAACACATACAGCACACTCATACCAGTGGTTCCCCTCCAACTCGTATAGCACACTCAGTCCAGTGGCTCCCCTCCAACACATACAGCACACTCATACCAGTGGTTCCACTCCAACACATGCAGCACTCTCATACCAGTGGTTCCCCTCCAACTCATACAGGACACTCATTCAAGTGGTCCCACTCCAACACGTACAGCACACTCAGTCCAGTGGCTCCCCTCCAACACATACAGCACACTCATACCAGTGGTTCCCCTCCAACTCGTATAGCACACTCATACCAGTGGTTCGCCTCGACACATACAGCACACTCATACCAGTGGTTCCACTCCAACTCATACAGCACACTCATACCAGTGGTTTCACTCCAACACATACAACACACTCATAATAGTGGTTCCACTCCAACTCATACTGCACACTCATACCAGTGGTTCGCCTCGACACATACAGCACACTCATAACAGTGGTCCCACTCCAACACGTACAGCACACTCAGTCCAGTGGCTCCCCTCCAACACATACAGCACACTCATACCAGTGGTTCCACTCCAACTCGTATAGCACACTCATACCAGTGGTTCCCCTCCAACACATACAGCACACTCATACCAGTGGTTCCCCTCCAACACATACAGCACACTCATAACAGTGGTTCCACTCCAACTCATACAGCACACTCATACCAGTGGTTCGCCTCGACACATACAGCACACTCATACCAGTGGTTCCACTCCAACTCATACTGCACACTCATACCAGTGGTTCGCCTCGACACATACAGCACACTCATACCAGTGGTTTCACTCCAACACATACAGCACACTCATACCAGTGGTTCCCCTCCAACACATGCAGTACTCTCATACCAGTGGTTCCCCTCCAACACATGCAGCACTCTCATACCAGTGGTTCCCCTCCAACACATACAGCACACTCATACCAGTGGTTCCCCTCCAACACATACAGCACACTCATAACAGTGGTTCCACTCCAACACATACAGCATACTCATAACAGTGGTTCCCCTCCAACACATACAGCATACTCATACCAGTAAGACATGTATTACCTCTCGTGAAAAAAAAAAGTAATTATAAAGACCATATCATCTCTCGTTATGAAAGGTATAAGAGAACCTACATTATCACTCCTTATCAAATAAGGCCATTGTAAAGACTTTCACTCTCTGCCGTTATAAAATATTGTTATTATAAAGACCTTTATGATCTTACGTTATAAAATAATGGTTTTATAAAGACTTAATTATCTAATACTATAGAATAATGGTATAATAGACCTTCATGGTCGCCCATTATAAAGTAATGGTATAGTAAAGACCTTCATGATCGCGCATTATATCAAATAATGGTATAGTAAAGATCGGATCTTCAAGATCTCGTATTATAAAGTATTGGTATAATAAAGATCTTCATGATCTCACATTAGAAAATAATGATATAATAAAGATCTTCATAATCTCACATTATAAAATAATGGTATAATAAAGATCTTTATAATCTCACATTATAAAAAAATGGTAGAACTAAGATCTTCATGATCTCACATCATTAAATAATAATGATATAATAAAGATCTTTATGATGCTCCATTGTATATCTCAATGGTTTCTTAAAGGATGATCTTCGCAAGGCATCGTTTGTTTATGTCTGTCTGTCTTTCCTTATGTCTCTACCCTTTCTCTCTGTCTGTCTGTCCCTCCGCCTGCCTGTCTGTCTCTATCTGTCTCTGTCTGTCTTTTCATCTGCATCTAACTCTCTCTCTCTCTCTCTCTCTCTCTCTCTCTCTCTCTCTCTCTCTCTCTTTCTCACTCCCTGCCTATCTCTTTTTTTTCTCTCAGTGTACCGTTCGGTCAATTTAAAAACAAAAAAAAAAAAGCAATCGGTCTATCTTCGGTTAGAATTAGGCGCATTGTTGTGTAATGTTTGAATATTCCATTCCATCAGCATTTGTGACAACTTCCGGTCTGTAGAGAGAGTACCCGTCCGTGTTTTGTCTCAGCTTGAACTCTGAGCCGTCTGATCCCGTGTCAGATTTCACCTGCTGTTTGGAGAGTTACCTTTTCTTGGGCGTGCCGAGAGACGCTTCACTAATTGGAAAATTAGCAAAGAGAATGTAGAGATGGACTGATTTCTGTTATGCGCAGTCGCAACAGAGAATGTGTCCTGAAAGAAAAAAAAAAAAAAACTCTCTGATCGTATCTGTGAGAGTTGCTCCCCCAGAGCCATACACCAACCCCCCCTCACCTTGGAGTTTTTATCGCTGTCAGACTGAAAGGTTGGGTTTGTAGGTTTCCTTTTTTTTCGCAATTACTGTATTGATGCAGTTGGGGCCTGTACTTCATTTCATTTTTTTTCTTTCTTTTTGTGTGTATTTTATTTTTGTATAAGTTAAGCGAATGAATTATGAGAGATATATTCGGAGATAAATTTAAACTTTATTTTCGTATATTATGGAGTTACATTTTTCTTCTCCCGATTAAAAAAAAAAATTGTTTAATCAAATTTCGTTTCGGGTTTGTAGCCTTCTAGGATTTGGTGCTCTTTTTGAATTATTTTGGTTAAAAAAAGGTTAACCCAAAAAAAGCGGCATTCATCACTAAGCTCCAGAATGGACAGAACTCTTTCAGAAGAATCTATATTTGTTCATCTGTCTCTTTCGATAGGAAACATCGTTACTTTTTCTAAACTTTGAAATGAAGGTTCGCGTCTTTAGGGCAAGAGGTTATGCATTATACTGAAAAAAGCTTTTATTTCTGATACTGTGTTCAATCTTGTGCTACGCCTTTGAAAATACTGGTCTTTTAGTCTTTGCTCTATTCTACTGTAGTTTGACTTAGAGTTGGGTAACCGTGTCATTCCGCTCGAGATAGAAACCCGAGCCCCATTGGGCTAACACAAATAACGTACAGGGCCGCTCTCACTATCCGTCAGTGTTGTATATAATCACTTTGTGGCAAAATATATACATAGGATTAAAGCTGCTAAAGTATATAAAAATCTATGTGATGGATAAGCATAAACATCCATGCCTCGTCCCATGCATTAGAAGGTTTCGTCCATCCAAACGCAAGTCAAGGTTTGTTTACATGTGACTTATTCTTTCATCTTTTCTCCTCCATTCTCTGTTCAGGAACAGTCGATCTACGCTGGAAACTGTTTTCCGAGTTGAACATGCCACATGTAAGTCCATTAAGTTTAAATTATAAATAGAACATCATTACCTCTTCTCACTGTCTCCTTTCGAGCCACTTCTTGTCTATCTAGCGGTCTGTTTGTCTGTCTGTCTGTTGTGACTGTCTGTCTCTCTCTCTCTCTCTCTCTCTCTCTCTCTCTCTCTCTCTCTCTCTCTCTCTCTCTCTCTCTCTCTCTCTCTCTTTCTCTCTCCCTTGGCACATACGCAACTTTGTCATATCAAGTACATCCTAACATATACACAACATTGTCACATACACAAAGCTATTACATATACATACATCTCAACACATACACAACGTTAAACACATCTTAACACATACTTAATATTGTAAAATAGAAAATCCTAACATATACACAGAGATCCGAACTCATATTGATTATAATTGTCCGAATCACATAGGTCTCAACAGAATTACACACATTCTTACATATACTAGCTCTTAAACATAAATTATAATTATTGTCCCATACATCACAGACATACAGAACATCTTCAAGTCAAACGTTTTCACGAACAGATCCACACACACACACACATATATGTGTGTGTGTGGATATATATTTATATATATATATATATATATATATATATATATATATATATATATATATATATATATATATATGCCAGTAACAGAGGCAGGCCACGTGAACAAGGGTAGCTACTATCACTCCCAGCCTTTGATGGTTAACTCTGTCTGTTGCGCATGCGTTGGCCACTGATGGCGGGTGCCTAATTCTCCTGGTGAAGAGGCGCGTTTCCGTGAAATCCACTACGGGGCGACAGGAAAGATTGTCTGACTGCTAGAACAGGATTATATCGGCACCATGCGAGACACACAGGAGATGACATATGTGCAAGTCATTAAACCGCACGCTCCATTGCCGTGGATTGCCATAGATTGGCGTAGGTTGGCGGGTCCGCGTTAGAATAGACCAAAAGACCTTCTCTGTCCGTAGCGTGTCACGGCAAGTGAAGTACTCTGTTTACCACATGTGGAGTTGATTGTGTGGCGTGTGGCTAACGATTTTAATATTAATTCTTGTTCCCGCCTGCTGTGCCGTCTGATATCTTCCCAGCCAGTTTGAATAAATTTAAGCTGACTCTAGATCAGGTCAGCTGGTCACCTGGCAATGGCTGGGGGATTGTGATTGGTTGACTGGCAGTGTTGACCAGTGCGGTCCTGTCTGCCTGTAAAGAAAGAGAAAAACTTCACTACCCTCTGTCGGTCTGCATATCTCTCTCTCTCTCTCTCTCTCTCTCTCTCTCTCTCTCTCTCTCTCTCTCTCTCTCTCTCTCTCTCTCTCTCTCTCTCTCTCTCTCTCTCTCTCTCTCTCTCTCTCTCTCTCTCTCTCTCTCTCTCTCTCTCTCCCCCCCCCCTCTCTCTCTCGCTTTGTTTATCCTCCTCCAACTCCCTATCTGTGCATTAGTTCAACTAATATTGTAATGTTTATATACAATCTTACCCTAAATAGCTGATTTGATAATCCAATATGTTTATTCCATCTTTCACCTAACTATCTGATCTCAGAATCCAATGTTCCTATTCTGTCTTACACCTAACTATCTGATCTAAAAATCATATGTATAAAAACATATGATTTTTAGATCATTACCTAACTATCTGATTCGGTTATCCAATATCTACTTACCATCTTACACCTGACTATCTGATTTAATATTTCAATGTTTATATACCATCTTACCCTAAACATCTGATCTGATAATCCAATATCTATATTAGATTCACACCTAACTATCCGATCTGATAAACCATGTCTACATACCATCTTACCCTGATTATCTGATCTGATAATCCAATGTTAATATTCCGTCTAACACCTAATTATCTGATGTGTTCATCCAATGTCTACATATCAACTTACACCTAAATATCTTATCTCATAATCGATTGTCTGTATTCCATCTTACACCTAACTAGTTGATTTGATATTGCTATGTTTTCATACCATATTACATTTATATATCTGATCTGGTAATCCGATGTCTATATTTCGTCCTACACCTAAATATCTGATTTGATTATCCAATGTCTGCATTTCATCTTATTCATAACTATTGGATTTGATCATCCAATATCTACATACCATCTTGCGCCTAACCATCTGATCTGCGAATCCATCAATGTCTACATACCATCTTACCCTGACTATCTGATTTGGTATACCAATCTCTAAATACCATCTTACACCTTTCTATCTGATCTGATAACCAAATGCCTATTCTCCGTCTTACACCTAACTGTTTGATATTATAATCCAATGTCTATATTCCATCTTATATCTAGCTACCTGATCTGGTAATTGAATGTTTGTATTCCGCCTTACACCTAACTATTTGGTTTGATTATCAAATGTGTATATATTATCTTTTACCTTAATATCTGATCTGATTATCTAATGTCTATATACAATTTTACACCTAATAATCTGGTAAAATTATCTATTATCTACATACCATCTTACACCCAACTATCTGATATGCTAATCGAATGTGTATATTCCGACTTACATCTAACTAGCTGATCTTATAATCAGATGTCTACGTACCATCTTATAACGCAACTATCTGATCTTGTAGTCAATTGTCTTTAATCTGTCTTACACCTAACTATTTGGTCTGATTATCCAATGTCTACATACCATCTTACACCTAACTATCTGATCTGCTTATCCAATGCATACATACCATCTTATCCTGATTATCTGATCTGATAAATCACTCATTACATACCATCTCACACCTAAATATCAGATCTGGTGACCCAATAAGTATTTCCCATCTTAAAAATAACTATCTGTTCTTATTATTCAATATCTACGTACCATCTTATATCTAGATATCTGATCTGATAATCATATGTCTATAGTTCGCCTTACACCTAACTATCTGCTCTGATTATCCAATTTCTCATTGCCATCTTACACTTAACTTTCTGATTTGATCATCCAATATCTTCATACCATCTTACCCTGACTATCTGATCTTAGAAACCAATCTCTATATACTATCTTACACCTAACTATACGATCTGCTAATCCAATATCTTCATACTATCTTACCCTGACTATCTGATCTTAGAAACCAATCTCTATATACTATCTTACACCTAACTATACGATCTGCTAATCCAATGTCAACATACTATCTTACCCTGACTGTCTGATCTTATAAACCAATCTCTATATACTATCTTACACCTAACTATACTATCTGATAATCCAATGCCTATTTTCCGGCTTGCAACTAAATATCTGATCTTATAATCCAAAGTCTACGTACCATCTTATAATAAAACTATCTGATCAGGTTATCGAATATCTTTATACTGTCTTACACCTCACTATTTGATCTGATTATTCAATGTCTACGTATCATATGACACCTAAGTATCTGATTTGTTTATCCAATTTCTACATACAACCAATGTCTACGTACCATCTTATATCTAGCTATCTGATTTGCTGATGGAAAGTCTTTAATCCGTCTTACACCTGACTATTTTATCTGATTATCTAATGTTTACAACATCATCTTACACATGACTATCTTATCTGTTAATCCAATTTCTACATACCATATAACACATGACTATTTATGTGATAATCCAATGTCTAAATGTCTTGTTAATAAAAACCCTCTTGTTCTTGAATCCTTCTACATATCGCTTGTTTTCTTGAGTCCTTTTTCGTGTGACTATAAATATAAGTTGTTTTTTCTCTTCAGTAGTTCTATATATTAGATTCCCTGTGCACTCTACCTATTTCATTTATCTCTTTACATCGCTCTGTGTTACTCTTTCACTCTACCTATTCATTTATCTCTTTACATCGCTCTGTGTTACTCTTTCACTCTACCTATTTCATTTATCTCTTTACATCGCTCTGTGTTACTCTTTCACTCTGCCTATTCATTTATCTCTTTACATCGCTCTGTGTTACTCTTTCACTCTGCCTATTCATTTATCTCTTTACATCGCTCTGTGTTACTCTTTCACTCTGCCTATTCATTTATCTCTTTACATCGCTCTGTGTTACTCTTTCACTCTACCTATTTCATTTATCTCTTTACATCGCTCTATGTTACTCTTTCACTCTACCTATTTCATTTATCTCTTTACATCGCTCTGTGTTACTCTTTCACTCTGCCTATTCATTTATCTCTTCACATCGCTCTTTGTTACTCTTTCCCTCTGCCTATTCATTTATCTCTTCACATCGCTCTGTGTTACTCTTTCACTCTGCCTATTCATTGAGCTCTTAACATCGCTCTGTGTTACTCTTTCACTCAGCCTATTCATTTATCTCTTCACATCGCTCTTTGTTACTCTTTCACTCTGCCTATTCATTTATCTCTTCACATCGCTCTGTGTTACTCTTTCACTCTGCCTATTTCATTTATCTCTTTACATCGCTCTATGTTACTCTTTCACTCTACCTATTCATTTATCTCTTTACATCGCTCTGTGTTACTCTTTCACTCTACCTATTTCATTTATCTCTTTACATCGCTCTATGTTACTCTTTCACTCTACCTATTTCATTTATCTCTTTACATCGCTCTGTGTTACTCTTTCACTCAGCCTATTCATTTATCTCTTTACATCGCTCTGTGTTACTCTTTCACTCAGCCTATTCATTTATCTCTTTACATCGCTCTGTGTTACTCTTTCCCTCTACCTATTTCATTTATCTCTTTACATCGCTCTGTGTTACTCTTTCCCTCTGCCTATTCATATATCTCTTTACATCGCTCTATGTTACTCTTTCACTCTGCCTATTCATTTATCTCTTCACATCGCTCTTTGTTACTCTTTCACTCTGCCTATTCATTTATCTCTTTACATCGCTCTATGTTACTCTTTCACTCTGCCTATTCATTTATCTCTTCACATCGCTCTTTGTTACTCTTTCACTCTGCCTATTCATTTATTTCTTAACATCGCTCTATGTTACTCTTTCACTCTACCTATTCATTTATTTCTTAACATCGCTCTGTGTTAATCGTTCACTCTACCTATTTTAATTATCTCTTTACATCGCTATCTGTGTTAATCTTTTTTTTTATCCAAGAGAGATATTAAGATAGAGAGCATGGAAAAGAGAGGCAGAAAGGAAGATAAAGAAAGAATAGATAGACCGTGAAGGAGGGAGACAGAGAGGAGAGTGAATAAATCTGTGAGAACATTCAGAGGAAATAGGAATAGATAGAGCTGAAGCGTGAAATAGAGGGTTCTAATATCTTAAAATCATTACACTAAACAGAAACACATTCAGTAGTGGCAGAGAGAGGTAGAGAGAAAGAGAGAGAGAGAGAGAGAGAGAGAGAGAGAGAGAGAGAGAGAGAGAGAGAGAGAGAGAGAAAGAGTTGGATTATAGATAAAAAAAAAAGAGTCAGAAACAGAGTGGCAGATGTATGAAATCACCTTCGTTTGAATAAAGAGGAAAGGAATGAAAAGAAAAAATAAATGAGAAATGAGGTTTGTAAAGTTATTAAATTTGATCTCGAACTGAATGTTGTTATAAAGTGAAACGTCAATTGCTGCTAATTAAATTAAGTACAAACAGGATCGTTATTATTGAAAGGGGAAAAAAATTTACTGACACTTCTCTGTGCAAACTGTTGCTTTTCCAATCCATCTGTGCAGACTAGATTCAACGCTTAACGCCCTTGATTAGAGCGCCACATTGCGAGTTCAGTGAGGAGTTCCATTTTACTGGTCACGTGACACGTCACGCTCTGTCTGTCAGAATGTAGAGAGAGACAGTAGGGTGTGGTTTCCTCGCGCCTAAGCTGACATGAGAAGAATATGAAAATGACTAAACAACGATTAGATTTGTTAAACTCGTATGTTAGCTCCCTCACACAGGCCGTCTAAATTAGCATGTCCGTTATAGATGAAATACTCAATACAAGACCAGTAGCAATTTTGTGCTTTACAAAAATGAGAGAATTTGCTTCACGCAGCCTTCTTCAGGTGAAAACTATAAACCTTGAAAGCTTTCTCTCTCCACTCAAACTGGTCATCGCCCCGGCAATAAGTTTTTCTCATTTAATTTTTCACATACTATGGAGTTCATTAAAAACACAACAATGAAAGATTTTTTTTTCCGCAACAGTTGTTCACTTCATCTTTCAACTGAAGCGCTTCCTGGTCTCTGCAGCGAACCCAATTCCTGATTTCTCCATTGAAGCCGATTGCTAGTCTCTCCCGTGAAGCCGCTTCTGGGTCTCTCCAGTGAAGTGATGACCTGGTCTCTCCACTGACGTCGATCCCTGGTCTCTTTAATAAAGCCATTTCATAGTCTCTCGTGCGAAGTCCAGTCCTGGTCTCTCTAGTAAAGCCGATTCTTGGTCTCTTCAATGAAGTTAATTGCTGGTCTCTCAAAAACGCTAATTCGTAGTCTCTCAAATAAATTCTATTCCTGGTCTCTCCTCTGAAGCCGATTGCTGGTCTCTCCAGTGAAGCTGATCCTTGGTCTCTCCAGTGAGGCCGATGACCTGGTATCCCCAGTGAAGCCGATCCTTGGTCTCTCCATTGAAGCCGATTCCTGATCTCTTCAGTGAAGCCAATTCTTGATCTATCCAGTGAAGCAGGTTCCGTGACTCTCCATTGAAGTTGATTCGTGGTCTCTTCAGTGAAGCAAATTCCTGATCTCTCCAGTAAAGCCGATTCCTGGTCTATCTTGTGAAGCCGATTCTTGGTTTCTTCAATGAAACTGAGTGCTGGTCTCTTTAGTAACGCTATTTCGTAGTCTCTCTTTCAAATTTCATTCCTGGTCTCTCCAGTGAAGTCGATTCCTGGTCTCTTCAATGAAGCCGATTACTCGTTTCTCCAGTGAAGCCGATTCTTGGTCTCTCCAGTGAAGCCAATTCTTGGTCTCTCTAATGAAGCCGATTCCTGTTCTCTTCAAACAATCCAATTCCTGGTCTCTTCAATAAAGCTTTTTCATAGTCTCTCTTGCGAAGTCCATTCCTGGTCTCTCCAGTGAAGTTGATTCCTGGTCTCTTCAGTGAAGCCGATCTCTGGTATCTCCGGTGAAGCCGATTTTTGGTCTCTTCAGTAAAGCCGATTCCTGCTCTCTCTTGTGAAGCCGATTCTTTGTCTCTTGAATGACTCTCATTGCTGGTCTCTTCAATAAAGCTATTTCGTAGTCTCTCATGCAAAGTCCATTCCTGGTCTCTCTAGTGAAACCGATTCCTGGTATCTCCGGTGAAGCCGATTTTCGGTCTCTCGAGTGAAGCCAATTCTTGGTCTCTTCAGTGAAGCTGATTCCTGGTCTCTCCACTGAAGCCGATTGCTGGTGTCTCCAGAGAAGCCGATCCGTGTTCTCTCCAGTGAAGCCGATTCCTGATCTATCCAGAGAAGCGGGTTCAGTGACTCTCCATTGAAGTTTATTCGTGGTCTCTTCAATGAAGCAAATTCTCTGTTTTTACAGCGTGTTTTGTAAAAAGAAAGTTCTCTACAGATGAAGTCACAGGATGTAAGCGATTCTGTTATGTGGTTAGAGAGAGACAAAGAGAGCGAGAGAGAGAGAGAGAGAGAGAGAGAGAGAGAGAGAGAGAGAGAGAGAGAGAGAGAGAGAGAGGGGAGGGAGGGGGGGAGAGAGAGAGAAAAAGAGAGAATGAGATAGATAGATTAATTAGGTAGGAAAGTAGGTAGACAGAAGACAGAGAGATTTAAAAAAATGGTGACAAAGACATCTGGTTTAAATAAAAGAAAGCATTAAAGAAAGCTTCGTAGAGCCGATTAAAGCCAGTGGGATAGAGAGACTGAGAGGGTAGGAGAAATGACTGGCTTCTACCGTACCACTTGTATAATTTTTTTCTTTCTTTTTCCCACTCTGTCTCTCTGTCTCTGTCTGTCTGTCTCTTCTAAATTTTTCTTTGTTTCCTTATGTCTCTCACACCTCCTTTTTTGTCTTTTTCTTTCTCCTGTACTTTGAACTTTTTATCTTGTCATGTCTCCCCACTCTTGTCAATGTCTGTTTATATTATATAATTCTCTTTAGTCCTCTATCACTTTTCTCAGTTATTCCTCATCACGCCATTCCCTTCTCTCTCTCTCTCTCTCTCTCTCTCTCTCTCTCTCTCTCTCTCTCTCTCTCTCTCTCTCTCTCTCTCTCTCTCTTTCTTTTCCCTATACTTATCAACAATACAGACTCTTGTAACATTTTGATCTTAAAATGTAATTCATCACTTCCTCGCCTCATTTCCTTGAATCTTTAGCTCTAAGACTCACCCCCAATACAATATATGTAATGTTTGCACTTTAGATTGTTAACCAATACTTCTGTTTACGTTTCCCTTATCTCTTTATCTCTAGGACTAAACTTCAGTACAAATTTTTGAATGTGTCGATGATAGACTGTCCTCTCTGACTTCTTCACGACAATACCCTTGTCTCTCTTTGTCTCTAACAATCGCGTACAATACAAACTCTTGTAGTATGTAGATATTAGAATGTAATATATTTCTCTCCATCACACACTTAAAAAGAAGTTGTGAAAAGTAATTAGACCGTATATCAATTTATTTCTAACACTCTCATACAATACAAATCCTTGTAATATGCAAATTTAGACTACTATCCATTTCTCTCTAACACTCATCTAAAATACTATCTCGAGTTAGGTCTTCATGGTACACTTGCCTTCAGTGTGTGGCCCAGGAGTAAGGGAGGGAGACGACAGGCCGTTACATACAGCACCAAGCAAGCTAGATTTGTCAGACTGTCTTCAGTGTGTTGTCCGACAGAGAGAGAGGGAGAAAGAGAAAGAGAGAAAGAAAGGCCGCTAGAGACAGTATCATGCCAGATAGACTTGTCAGATTGTCTTCAGCGTGTGGGCCGAGATATCAGACAGGTCGCTTGAGACAGCACCGTTTTAGGTAGACGTGTCAGACTGGCTACAGTGTGTGGGTCAAGAGAGAAGACAGGTCGCTAGAGACAGCACCGTGTCAGGTAGACGTGTCAGACTGGCTTCAGTGTGTGGGTCAAGAGAGAAGACAGGTCGCTAGAGACAGCACCGTGTCAGGTAGACGTGTCAGACTGTCTTCAGTGTGTGGGCCAAGAGAGAAGACAGGTCGCTAGAGACAGCACCGTGTCGGGTAGACTTGTCAGACTGTCTTCAGTGTGTGGGCCAAGAGAGAAGACAGATCGCTAGAGACAGCACCGTGTCAGGTAGAACTGTCAGACTGTCTTCAGTGTGTGGACCGAGAGAGAAGACACGTCTCTAGAGACAGCACAGTGTCAGTTAAACTTGTCAGACTGTCTTCAGTGTGTGGGCCAAGAGAGAAGACAGGTCGCTAGAGACAGCACCGTGTCGGGTAGACTTGTCAGACTGTCTTCAGTGTATGGGCCAAGAGAGAAGACAGGTCGCTAGAGACAGCACCATGCCATGTAGACTTGTCAGACTGCCTTCAGCGTGTGTCCCGAGAGCGAGAGGACAGGTCGCTAGAGACAGCACCATGCCATGTAGACTTGTCAGACTATTTTCAACGTGTGGGCCGAGGGAGAGGACAGGTCGCTAGAGACAGCACCATGCCATGTAGACTTGTCAGACTGCCTTCAGCGTGTGTCCCGAGAGCGAGAGGACAGGTCGCTAGAGACAGCACCATGCCATGTAGACTTGTCAGACTATTTTCAACGTGTGGCCCGAGGGAGAGGACAGGTCGCTAGAGACAGCACCATGCCATGTAGACTTGTCACACTAATTTCAATGTGTGGGCCGAGAGAGAGGACAGGTCGCTAAACAGAGCAGCATGCCGCGTAGATTTGTCAGACTATTTTGAACGTTTGGGCCGAGAGAGGACAGATATCTAGAGACAGCACCATACTATGTAGACTTATCAGACTATTTTCAACGTGTAGGCCGAGGGAGAGGACAGGTCGCTAGAGACAGCACCATGCCATGTAGACTTGTCACACTAATTTCAATGTGTGGGCCGAGAGAGAGGACAGGTCGCTAGAAAGAGCACCATACCATGTAGACTTGTCAGACTATTTTCAACGTGTGGGCCGAGGGAGAGGACAGGTCGCTAGAGACAGCACCATGCCATGTAGACTTGTCACACTAATTTCAATGTGTGGGCCGAGAGAGAGGACAGGTCGCTAAACAGAGCACCATACCATGTAGACTTGTCAGACTATTTTCAACGTGTGGGCCGAGGGAGAGGACAGGTCGCTAAAGACAGCACCATACCATGTAGACTTGTCACACTAATTTCAATGTGTGGGCCGAGAGAGAGGACAGGTCGCTAAACAGAGCAGCATGCCGCGAAGATTTGTCAGACTATTTTGAACGTTTGGGCCGAGAGAGGACAGATATCTAGAGACAGCACCATACTATGTAGACTTATCAGACTATTTTCAACGTGTAGGCCGAGGGAGAGGACAGGTCGCTAGAGACAGCACCATGCCATGTAGACTTGTCAGACTATTTTCAACGTTTGGGCCGAGAGAGAGGACAGGTCGCTAGAAAGAGCACCATGCCATGTAGACTTGTCAGACCATATTCAACGTGTGGACCGAAGGAAATGACAGGTCGCTAAAGACAGCACCATACCATGTAGACTTGTCACACTAATTTCAATGTGTGGGCCGAGAGAGAGGACAGGTCGCTAAACAGAGCACCATACCATGTAGACTTGTCAGACTATTTTCAACGTGTGGGCCGAGAGAGAGGACAGGTCGCTAGAGACAGCACCATGCATTGAAGACTTGTCACACTAATTTCAATGTGTGGGCCGAGAGAGAGGACAGGTCGCTAAACAGAGCACCATACCATGTAGACTTGTCAGACTATTTTGAACGTTTGGGCCGAGAGAGGACAGATATCTAGAGACAGCACCATACTATGTAGACTTATCAGACTATTTTCAACGTGTGGGCCGAGGGAGAGGACAGGTCGCTAAAGACAGCACCATACCATGTAGACTTGTCACACTAATTTCAATGTGTGGGCCGAGAGAGAGGACAGGTCGCTAGAGACAGCACCATACCATGTAGACTTGTCAGACTATTTTCAACGTGTGGGCCGAGGGAGAGGACAGGTCGCTAAAGACAGCACCATACCATGTAGACTTGTCACACTAATTTCAATGTGTGGGCCGAGAGAGAGGACAGGTCGCTAAACAGAGCACCATACCATGTAGACTTGTCACACTATTTTCAACGTGTGGGCCGCGGGAGAGGACAGGTCGCTAGAGACAGCACCATGCCATGTAGACTTGTCACACTAATTTCAATGTGTGGGCCGAGAGAGAGGACAGGTCGCTAAACAGAGCACCATGCCATGTAGTCCTGTCAGACTATTTTCAACGTGTGGGCCGAGAGAGAAGACAGATAGCTAGAGACAGCACCATGCCATGTAGACTTGTCACACTAATTTCAATGTGTGGGCCGAGAGAGAGGACAGGTCGCTAAACAGAGCACCATGCCATGTAGTCCTGTCAGACTATTTTCAACGTGTGGGCCGAGAGAGAAGACAGATAGCTAGAGACAGCTCCATGCCATGTAGACCTTTCATACGGTTTTCAACGTGTGGGTCGCGTGAGAGGACAGGTAGCTAGAGACAGCACCATGTCAGGTAAACTTGTCAGACTGTCTTCAGTGTGTGGGCCAAGAGAGAAGACAGATCGCTAGAGACAGCACCGTGTCAGTTAAACTTGTCAGACTGTCT